>OX438950.1:0-10000 GCA_949316185.1 Pyrausta nigrata | reverse complement strand
AGGTTAGGTTAGGTTAGGTTAGGTTAGGTTAGGTTAGGTTAGGTTAGGTTAGGTTAGGTTAGGTTAGGTTAGGTTAGGTTAGGTTAGGTTAGGTTAGGTTAGGTTAGGTTAGGTTAGGTTAGGTTAGGTTAGGTTAGGTTAGGTTAGGTTAGGTTAGGTTAGGTTAGGTTAGGTTAGGTTAGGTTAGGTTAGGTTAGGTTAGGTTAGGTTAGGTTAGGTTAGGTTAGGTTAGGTTAGGTTAGGTTAGGTTAGGTTAGGTTAGGTTAGGTTAGGTTAGGTTAGGTTAGGTTAGGTTAGGTTAGGTTAGGTTAGGTTAGGTTAGGTTAGGTTAGGTTAGGTTAGGTTAGGTTAGGTTAGGTTAGGTTAGGTTAGGTTAGGTTAGGTTAGGTTAGGTTAGGTTAGGTTAGGTTAGGTTAGGTTAGGTTAGGTTAGGTTAGGTTAGGTTAGGTTAGGTTAGGTTAGGTTAGGTTAGGTTAGGTTAGGTTAGGTTAGGTTAGGTTAGGTTAGGTTAGGTTAGGTTAGGTTAGGTTAGGTTAGGTTAGGTTAGGTTAGGTTAGGTTAGGTTAGGTTAGGTTAGGTTAGGTTAGGTTAGGTTAGGTTAGGTTAGGTTAGGTTAGGTTAGGTTAGGTTAGGTTAGGTTAGGTTAGGTTAGGTTAGGTTAGGTTAGGTTAGGTTAGGTTAGGTTAGGTTAGGTTAGGTTAGGTTAGGTTAGGTTAGGTTAGGTTAGGTTAGGTTAGGTTAGGTTAGGTTAGGTTAGGTTAGGTTAGGTTAGGTTAGGTTAGGTTAGGTTAGGTTAGGTTAGGTTAGGTTAGGTTAGGTTAGGTTAGGTTAGGTTAGGTTAGGTTAGGTTAGGTTAGGTTAGGTTAGGTTAGGTTAGGTTAGGTTAGGTTAGGTTAGGTTAGGTTAGGTTAGGTTAGGTTAGGTTAGGTTAGGTTAGGTTAGGTTAGGTTAGGTTAGGTTAGGTTAGGTTAGGTTAGGTTAGGTTAGGTTAGGTTAGGTTAGGTTAGGTTAGGTTAGGTTAGGTTAGGTTAGGTTAGGTTAGGTTAGGTTAGGTTAGGTTAGGTTAGGTTAGGTTAGGTTAGGTTAGGTTAGGTTAGGTTAGGTTAGGTTAGGTTAGGTTAGGTTAGGTTAGGTTAGGTTAGGTTAGGTTAGGTTAGGTTAGGTTAGGTTAGGTTAGGTTAGGTTAGGTTAGGTTAGGTTAGGTTAGGTTAGGTTAGGTTAGGTTAGGTTAGGTTAGGTTAGGTTAGGTTAGGTTAGGTTAGGTTAGGTTAGGTTAGGTTAGGTTAGGTTAGGTTAGGTTAGGTTAGGTTAGGTTAGGTTAGGTTAGGTTAGGTTAGGTTAGGTTAGGTTAGGTTAGGTTAGGTTAGGTTAGGTTAGGTTAGGTTAGGTTAGGTTAGGTTAGGTTAGGTTAGGTTAGGTTAGGTTAGGTTAGGTTAGGTTAGGTTAGGTTAGGTTAGGTTAGGTTAGGTTAGGTTAGGTTAGGTTAGGTTAGGTTAGGTTAGGTTAGGTTAGGTTAGGTTAGGTTAGGTTAGGTTAGGTTAGGTTAGGTTAGGTTAGGTTAGGTTAGGTTAGGTTAGGTTAGGTTAGGTTAGGTTAGGTTAGGTTAGGTTAGGTTAGGTTAGGTTAGGTTAGGTTAGGTTAGGTTAGGTTAGGTTAGGTTAGGTTAGGTTAGGTTAGGTTAGGTTAGGTTAGGTTAGGTTAGGTTAGGTTAGGTTAGGTTAGGTTAGGTTAGGTTAGGTTAGGTTAGGTTAGGTTAGGTTAGGTTAGGTTAGGTTAGGTTAGGTTAGGTTAGGTTAGGTTAGGTTAGGTTAGGTTAGGTTAGGTTAGGTTAGGTTAGGTTAGGTTAGGTTAGGTTAGGTTAGGTTAGGTTAGGTTAGGTTAGGTTAGGTTAGGTTAGGTTAGGTTAGGTTAGGTTAGGTTAGGTTAGGTTAGGTTAGGTTAGGTTAGGTTAGGTTAGGTTAGGTTAGGTTAGGTTAGGTTAGGTTAGGTTAGGTTAGGTTAGGTTAGGTTAGGTTAGGTTAGGTTAGGTTAGGTTAGGTTAGGTTAGGTTAGGTTAGGTTAGGTTAGGTTAGGTTAGGTTAGGTTAGGTTAGGTTAGGTTAGGTTAGG
Organism: Pyrausta nigrata; assembly: GCA_949316185.1. Taxonomy (NCBI): domain Eukaryota; kingdom Metazoa; phylum Arthropoda; class Insecta; order Lepidoptera; family Crambidae; genus Pyrausta; species Pyrausta nigrata. Next base: position 7,892 of record OX438950.1, on the reverse strand, counting down.
TTAGGTTAGGTTAGGTTAGGTTAGGTTAGGTTAGGTTAGGTTAGGTTAGGTTAGGTTAGGTTAGGTTAGGTTAGGTTAGGTTAGGTTAGGTTAGGTTAGGTTAGGTTAGGTTAGGTTAGGTTAGGTTAGGTTAGGTTAGGTTAGGTTAGGTTAGGTTAGGTTAGGTTAGGTTAGGTTAGGTTAGGTTAGGTTAGGTTAGGTTAGGTTAGGTTAGGTTAGGTTAGGTTAGGTTAGGTTAGGTTAGGTTAGGTTAGGTTAGGTTAGGTTAGGTTAGGTTAGGTTAGGTTAGGTTAGGTTAGGTTAGGTTAGGTTAGGTTAGGTTAGGTTAGGTTAGGTTAGGTTAGGTTAGGTTAGGTTAGGTTAGGTTAGGTTAGGTTAGGTTAGGTTAGGTTAGGTTAGGTTAGGTTAGGTTAGGTTAGGTTAGGTTAGGTTAGGTTAGGTTAGGTTAGGTTAGGTTAGGTTAGGTTAGGTTAGGTTAGGTTAGGTTAGGTTAGGTTAGGTTAGGTTAGGTTAGGTTAGGTTAGGTTAGGTTAGGTTAGGTTAGGTTAGGTTAGGTTAGGTTAGGTTAGGTTAGGTTAGGTTAGGTTAGGTTAGGTTAGGTTAGGTTAGGTTAGGTTAGGTTAGGTTAGGTTAGGTTAGGTTAGGTTAGGTTAGGTTAGGTTAGGTTAGGTTAGGTTAGGTTAGGTTAGGTTAGGTTAGGTTAGGTTAGGTTAGGTTAGGTTAGGTTAGGTTAGGTTAGGTTAGGTTAGGTTAGGTTAGGTTAGGTTAGGTTAGGTTAGGTTAGGTTAGGTTAGGTTAGGTTAGGTTAGGTTAGGTTAGGTTAGGTTAGGTTAGGTTAGGTTAGGTTAGGTTAGGTTAGGTTAGGTTAGGTTAGGTTAGGTTAGGTTAGGTTAGGTTAGGTTAGGTTAGGTTAGGTTAGGTTAGGTTAGGTTAGGTTAGGTTAGGTTAGGTTAGGTTAGGTTAGGTTAGGTTAGGTTAGGTTAGGTTAGGTTAGGTTAGGTTAGGTTAGGTTAGGTTAGGTTAGGTTAGGTTAGGTTAGGTTAGGTTAGGTTAGGTTAGGTTAGGTTAGGTTAGGTTAGGTTAGGTTAGGTTAGGTTAGGTTAGGTTAGGTTAGGTTAGGTTAGGTTAGGTTAGGTTAGGTTAGGTTAGGTTAGGTTAGGTTAGGTTAGGTTAGGTTAGGTTAGGTTAGGTTAGGTTAGGTTAGGTTAGGTTAGGTTAGGTTAGGTTAGGTTAGGTTAGGTTAGGTTAGGTTAGGTTAGGTTAGGTTAGGTTAGGTTAGGTTAGGTTAGGTTAGGTTAGGTTAGGTTAGGTTAGGTTAGGTTAGGTTAGGTTAGGTTAGGTTAGGTTAGGTTAGGTTAGGTTAGGTTAGGTTAGGTTAGGTTAGGTTAGGTTAGGTTAGGTTAGGTTAGGTTAGGTTAGGTTAGGTTAGGTTAGGTTAGGTTAGGTTAGGTTAGGTTAGGTTAGGTTAGGTTAGGTTAGGTTAGGTTAGGTTAGGTTAGGTTAGGTTAGGTTAGGTTAGGTTAGGTTAGGTTAGGTTAGGTTAGGTTAGGTTAGGTTAGGTTAGGTTAGGTTAGGTTAGGTTAGGTTAGGTTAGGTTAGGTTAGGTTAGGTTAGGTTAGGTTAGGTTAGGTTAGGTTAGGTTAGGTTAGGTTAGGTTAGGTTAGGTTAGGTTAGGTTAGGTTAGGTTAGGTTAGGTTAGGTTAGGTTAGGTTAGGTTAGGTTAGGTTAGGTTAGGTTAGGTTAGGTTAGGTTAGGTTAGGTTAGGTTAGGTTAGGTTAGGTTAGGTTAGGTTAGGTTAGGTTAGGTTAGGTTAGGTTAGGTTAGGTTAGGTTAGGTTAGGTTAGGTTAGGTTAGGTTAGGTTAGGTTAGGTTAGGTTAGGTTAGGTTAGGTTAGGTTAGGTTAGGTTAGGTTAGGTTAGGTTAGGTTAGGTTAGGTTAGGTTAGGTTAGGTTAGGTTAGGTTAGGTTAGGTTAGGTTAGGTTAGGTTAGGTTAGGTTAGGTTAGGTTAGGTTAGGTTAGGTTAGGTTAGGTTAGGTTAGGTTAGGTTAGGTTAGGTTAGGTTAGGTTAGGTTAGGTTAGGTTAGGTTAGGTTAGGTTAGGTTAGGTTAGGTTAGGTTAGGTTAGGTTAGGTTAGGTTAGGTTAGGTTAGGTTAGGTTAGGTTAGGTTAGGTTAGGTTAGGTTAGGTTAGGTTAGGTTAGGTTAGGTTAGGTTAGGTTAGGTTAGGTTAGGTTAGGTTAGGTTAGGTTAGGTTAGGTTAGGTTAGGTTAGGTTAGGTTAGGTTAGGTTAGGTTAGGTTAGGTTAGGTTAGGTTAGGTTAGGTTAGGTTAGGTTAGGTTAGGTTAGGTTAGGTTAGGTTAGGTTAGGTTAGGTTAGGTTAGGTTAGGTTAGGTTAGGTTAGGTTAGGTTAGGTTAGGTTAGGTTAGGTTAGGTTAGGTTAGGTTAGGTTAGGTTAGGTTAGGTTAGGTTAGGTTAGGTTAGGTTAGGTTAGGTTAGGTTAGGTTAGGTTAGGTTAGGTTAGGTTAGGTTAGGTTAGGTTAGGTTAGGTTAGGTTAGGTTAGGTTAGGTTAGGTTAGGTTAGGTTAGGTTAGGTTAGGTTAGGTTAGGTTAGGTTAGGTTAGGTTAGGTTAGGTTAGGTTAGGTTAGGTTAGGTTAGGTTAGGTTAGGTTAGGTTAGGTTAGGTTAGGTTAGGTTAGGTTAGGTTAGGTTAGGTTAGGTTAGGTTAGGTTAGGTTAGGTTAGGTTAGGTTAGGTTAGGTTAGGTTAGGTTAGGTTAGGTTAGGTTAGGTTAGGTTAGGTTAGGTTAGGTTAGGTTAGGTTAGGTTAGGTTAGGTTAGGTTAGGTTAGGTTAGGTTAGGTTAGGTTAGGTTAGGTTAGGTTAGGTTAGGTTAGGTTAGGTTAGGTTAGGTTAGGTTAGGTTAGGTTAGGTTAGGTTAGGTTAGGTTAGGTTAGGTTAGGTTAGGTTAGGTTAGGTTAGGTTAGGTTAGGTTAGGTTAGGTTAGGTTAGGTTAGGTTAGGTTAGGTTAGGTTAGGTTAGGTTAGGTTAGGTTAGGTTAGGTTAGGTTAGGTTAGGTTAGGTTAGGTTAGGTTAGGTTAGGTTAGGTTAGGTTAGGTTAGGTTAGGTTAGGTTAGGTTAGGTTAGGTTAGGTTAGGTTAGGTTAGGTTAGGTTAGGTTAGGTTAGGTTAGGTTAGGTTAGGTTAGGTTAGGTTAGGTTAGGTTAGGTTAGGTTAGGTTAGGTTAGGTTAGGTTAGGTTAGGTTAGGTTAGGTTAGGTTAGGTTAGGTTAGGTTAGGTTAGGTTAGGTTAGGTTAGGTTAGGTTAGGTTAGGTTAGGTTAGGTTAGGTTAGGTTAGGTTAGGTTAGGTTAGGTTAGGTTAGGTTAGGTTAGGTTAGGTTAGGTTAGGTTAGGTTAGGTTAGGTTAGGTTAGGTTAGGTTAGGTTAGGTTAGGTTAGGTTAGGTTAGGTTAGGTTAGGTTAGGTTAGGTTAGGTTAGGTTAGGTTAGGTTAGGTTAGGTTAGGTTAGGTTAGGTTAGGTTAGGTTAGGTTAGGTTAGGTTAGGTTAGGTTAGGTTAGGTTAGGTTAGGTTAGGTTAGGTTAGGTTAGGTTAGGTTAGGTTAGGTTAGGTTAGGTTAGGTTAGGTTAGGTTAGGTTAGGTTAGGTTAGGTTAGGTTAGGTTAGGTTAGGTTAGGTTAGGTTAGGTTAGGTTAGGTTAGGTTAGGTTAGGTTAGGTTAGGTTAGGTTAGGTTAGGTTAGGTTAGGTTAGGTTAGGTTAGGTTAGGTTAGGTTAGGTTAGGTTAGGTTAGGTTAGGTTAGGTTAGGTTAGGTTAGGTTAGGTTAGGTTAGGTTAGGTTAGGTTAGGTTAGGTTAGGTTAGGTTAGGTTAGGTTAGGTTAGGTTAGGTTAGGTTAGGTTAGGTTAGGTTAGGTTAGGTTAGGTTAGGTTAGGTTAGGTTAGGTTAGGTTAGGTTAGGTTAGGTTAGGTTAGGTTAGGTTAGGTTAGGTTAGGTTAGGTTAGGTTAGGTTAGGTTAGGTTAGGTTAGGTTAGGTTAGGTTAGGTTAGGTTAGGTTAGGTTAGGTTAGGTTAGGTTAGGTTAGGTTAGGTTAGGTTAGGTTAGGTTAGGTTAGGTTAGGTTAGGTTAGGTTAGGTTAGGTTAGGTTAGGTTAGGTTAGGTTAGGTTAGGTTAGGTTAGGTTAGGTTAGGTTAGGTTAGGTTAGGTTAGGTTAGGTTAGGTTAGGTTAGGTTAGGTTAGGTTAGGTTAGGTTAGGTTAGGTTAGGTTAGGTTAGGTTAGGTTAGGTTAGGTTAGGTTAGGTTAGGTTAGGTTAGGTTAGGTTAGGTTAGGTTAGGTTAGGTTAGGTTAGGTTAGGTTAGGTTAGGTTAGGTTAGGTTAGGTTAGGTTAGGTTAGGTTAGGTTAGGTTAGGTTAGGTTAGGTTAGGTTAGGTTAGGTTAGGTTAGGTTAGGTTAGGTTAGGTTAGGTTAGGTTAGGTTAGGTTAGGTTAGGTTAGGTTAGGTTAGGTTAGGTTAGGTTAGGTTAGGTTAGGTTAGGTTAGGTTAGGTTAGGTTAGGTTAGGTTAGGTTAGGTTAGGTTAGGTTAGGTTAGGTTAGGTTAGGTTAGGTTAGGTTAGGTTAGGTTAGGTTAGGTTAGGTTAGGTTAGGTTAGGTTAGGTTAGGTTAGGTTAGGTTAGGTTAGGTTAGGTTAGGTTAGGTTAGGTTAGGTTAGGTTAGGTTAGGTTAGGTTAGGTTAGGTTAGGTTAGGTTAGGTTAGGTTAGGTTAGGTTAGGTTAGGTTAGGTTAGGTTAGGTTAGGTTAGGTTAGGTTAGGTTAGGTTAGGTTAGGTTAGGTTAGGTTAGGTTAGGTTAGGTTAGGTTAGGTTAGGTTAGGTTAGGTTAGGTTAGGTTAGGTTAGGTTAGGTTAGGTTAGGTTAGGTTAGGTTAGGTTAGGTTAGGTTAGGTTAGGTTAGGTTAGGTTAGGTTAGGTTAGGTTAGGTTAGGTTAGGTTAGGTTAGGTTAGGTTAGGTTAGGTTAGGTTAGGTTAGGTTAGGTTAGGTTAGGTTAGGTTAGGTTAGGTTAGGTTAGGTTAGGTTAGGTTAGGTTAGGTTAGGTTAGGTTAGGTTAGGTTAGGTTAGGTTAGGTTAGGTTAGGTTAGGTTAGGTTAGGTTAGGTTAGGATAGGTTAGGTTAGGTTAGGTTAGGTTAGGTTAGGTTAGGTTAGGTTAGGTTAGGTTAGGTTAGGTTAGGTTAGGTTAGGTTAGGTTAGGTTAGGTTAGGTTAGGTTAGGTTAGGTTAGGTTAGGTTAGGTTAGGTTAGGTTAGGTTAGGTTAGGTTAGGTTAGGTTAGGTTAGGTTAGGTTAGGTTAGGTTAGGTTAGGTTAGGTTAGGTTAGGTTAGGTTAGGTTAGGTTAGGTTAGGTTAGGTTAGGTTAGGTTAGGTTAGGTTAGGTTAGGTTAGGTTAGGTTAGGTTAGGTTAGGTTAGGTTAGGTTAGGTTAGGTTAGGTTAGGTTAGGTTAGGTTAGGTTAGGTTAGGTTAGGTTAGGTTAGGTTAGGTTAGGTTAGGTTAGGTTAGGTTAGGTTAGGTTAGGTTAGGTTAGGTTAGGTTAGGTTAGGTTAGGTTAGGTTAGGTTAGGTTAGGTTAGGTTAGGTTAGGTTAGGTTAGGTTAGGTTAGGTTAGGTTAGGTTAGGTTAGGTTAGGTTAGGTTAGGTTAGGTTAGGTTAGGTTAGGTTAGGTTAGGTTAGGTTAGGTTAGGTTAGGTTAGGTTAGGTTAGGTTAGGTTAGGTTAGGTTAGGTTAGGTTAGGTTAGGTTAGGTTAGGTTAGGTTAGGTTAGGTTAGGTTAGGTTAGGTTAGGTTAGGTTAGGTTAGGTTAGGTTAGGTTAGGTTAGGTTAGGTTAGGTTAGGTTAGGTTAGGTTAGGTTAGGTTAGGTTAGGTTAGGTTAGGTTAGGTTAGGTTAGGTTAGGTTAGGTTAGGTTAGGTTAGGTTAGGTTAGGTTAGGTTAGGTTAGGTTAGGTTAGGTTAGGTTAGGTTAGGTTAGGTTAGGTTAGGTTAGGTTAGGTTAGGTTAGGTTAGGTTAGGTTAGGTTAGGTTAGGTTAGGTTAGGTTAGGTTAGGTTAGGTTAGGTTAGGTTAGGTTAGGTTAGGTTAGGTTAGGTTAGGTTAGGTTAGGTTAGGTTAGGTTAGGTTAGGTTAGGTTAGGTTAGGTTAGGTTAGGTTAGGTTAGGTTAGGTTAGGTTAGGTTAGGTTAGGTTAGGTTAGGTTAGGTTAGGTTAGGTTAGGTTAGGTTAGGTTAGGTTAGGTTAGGTTAGGTTAGGTTAGGTTAGGTTAGGTTAGGTTAGGTTAGGTTAGGTTAGGTTAGGTTAGGTTAGGTTAGGTTAGGTTAGGTTAGGTTAGGTTAGGTTAGGTTAGGTTAGGTTAGGTTAGGTTAGGTTAGGTTAGGTTAGGTTAGGTTAGGTTAGGTTAGGTTAGGTTAGGTTAGGTTAGGTTAGGTTAGGTTAGGTTAGGTTAGGTTAGGTTAGGTTAGGTTAGGTTAGGTTAGGTTAGGTTAGGTTAGGTTAGGTTAGGTTAGGTTAGGTTAGGTTAGGTTAGGTTAGGTTAGGTTAGGTTAGGTTAGGTTAGGTTAGGTTAGGTTAGGTTAGGTTAGGTTAGGTTAGGTTAGGTTAGGTTAGGTTAGGTTAGGTTAGGTTAGGTTAGGTTAGGTTAGGTTAGGTTAGGTTAGGTTAGGTTAGGTTAGGTTAGGTTAGGTTAGGTTAGGTTAGGTTAGGTTAGGTTAGGTTAGGTTAGGTTAGGTTAGGTTAGGTTAGGTTAGGTTAGGTTAGGTTAGGTTAGGTTAGGTTAGGTTAGGTTAGGTTAGGTTAGGTTAGGTTAGGTTAGGTTAGGTTAGGTTAGGTTAGGTTAGGTTAGGTTAGGTTAGGTTAGGTTAGGTTAGGTTAGGTTAGGTTAGGTTAGGTTAGGTTAGGTTAGGTTAGGTTAGGTTAGGTTAGGTTAGGTTAGGTTAGGTTAGGTTAGGTTAGGTTAGGTTAGGTTAGGTTAGGTTAGGTTAGGTTAGGTTAGGTTAGGTTAGGTTAGGTTAGGTTAGGTTAGGTTAGGTTAGGTTAGGTTAGGTTAGGTTAGGTTAGGTTAGGTTAGGTTAGGTTAGGTTAGGTTAGGTTAGGTTAGGTTAGGTTAGGTTAGGTTAGGTTAGGTTAGGTTAGGTTAGGTTAGGTTAGGTTAGGTTAGGTTAGGTTAGGTTAGGTTAGGTTAGGTTAGGTTAGGTTAGGTTAGGTTAGGTTAGGTTAGGTTAGGTTAGGTTAGGTTAGGTTAGGTTAGGTTAGGTTAGGTTAGGTTAGGTTAGGTTAGGTTAGGTTAGGTTAGGTTAGGTTAGGTTAGGTTAGGTTAGGTTAGGTTAGGTTAGGTTAGGTTAGGTTAGGTTAGGTTAGGTTAGGTTAGGTTAGGTTAGGTTAGGTTAGGTTAGGTTAGGTTAGGTTAGGTTAGGTTAGGTTAGGTTAGGTTAGGTTAGGTTAGGTTAGGTTAGGTTAGGTTAGGTTAGGTTAGGTTAGGTTAGGTTAGGTTAGGTTAGGTTAGGTTAGGTTAGGTTAGGTTAGGTTAGGTTAGGTTAGGTTAGGTTAGGTTAGGTTAGGTTAGGTTAGGTTAGGTTAGGTTAGGTTAGGTTAGGTTAGGTTAGGTTAGGTTAGGTTAGGTTAGGTTAGGTTAGGTTAGGTTAGGTTAGGTTAGGTTAGGTTAGGTTAGGTTAGGTTAGGTTAGGTTAGGTTAGGTTAGGTTAGGTTAGGTTAGGTTAGGTTAGGTTAGGTTAGGTTAGGTTAGGTTAGGTTAGGTTAGGTTAGGTTAGGTTAGGTTAGGTTAGGTTAGGTTAGGTTAGGTTAGGTTAGGTTAGGTTAGGTTAGGTTAGGTTAGGTTAGGTTAGGTTAGGTT
>OX438949.1:18825000-18834231 GCA_949316185.1 Pyrausta nigrata | reverse complement strand
AACCTAACCTAACCTAACCTAACCTAACCTAACCTAACCTAACCTAACCTAACCTAACCTAACCTAACCTAACCTAACCTAACCTAACCTAACCTAACCTAACCTAACCTAACCTAACCTAACCTAACCTAACCTAACCTAACCTAACCTAACCTAACCTAACCTAACCTAACCTAACCTAACCTAACCTAACCTAACCTAACCTAACCTAACCTAACCTAACCTAACCTAACCTAACCTAACCTAACCTAACCTAACCTAACCTAACCTAACCTAACCTAACCTAACCTAACCTAACCTAACCTAACCTAACCTAACCTAACCTAACCTAACCTAACCTAACCTAACCTAACCTAACCTAACCTAACCTAACCTAACCTAACCTAACCTAACCTAACCTAACCTAACCTAACCTAACCTAACCTAACCTAACCTAACCTATCCTAACCTAACCTAACCTAACCTAACCTAACCTAACCTAACCTAACCTAACCTAACCTAACCTAACCTAACCTAACCTAACCTAACCTAACCTAACCTAACCTAACCTAACCTAACCTAACCTAACCTAACCTAACCTAACCTAACCTAACCTAACCTAACCTAACCTAACCTAACCTAACCTAACCTAACCTAACCTAACCTAACCTAACCTAACCTAACCTAACCTAACCTAACCTAACCTAACCTAACCTAACCTAACCTAACCTAACCTAACCTAACCTAACCTAACCTAACCTAACCTAACCTAACCTAACCTAACCTAACCTAACCTAACCTAACCTAACCTAACCTAACCTAACCTAACCTAACCTAACCTAACCTAACCTAACCTAACCTAACCTAACCTAACCTAACCTAACCTAACCTAACCTAACCTAACCTAACCTAACCTAACCTAACCTAACCTAACCTAACCTAACCTAACCTAACCTAACCTAACCTAACCTAACCTAACCTAACCTAACCTAACCTAACCTAACCTAACCTAACCTAACCTAACCTAACCTAACCTAACCTAACCTAACCTAACCTAACCTAACCTAACCTAACCTAACCTAACCTAACCTAACCTAACCTAACCTAACCTAACCTAACCTAACCTAACCTAACCTAACCTAACCTAACCTAACCTAACCTAACCTAACCTAACCTAACCTAACCTAACCTAACCTAACCTAACCTAACCTAACCTAACCTAACCTAACCTAACCTAACCTAACCTAACCTAACCTAACCTAACCTAACCTAACCTAACCTAACCTAACCTAACCTAACCTAACCTAACCTAACCTAACCTAACCTAACCTAACCTAACCTAACCTAACCTAACCTAACCTAACCTAACCTAACCTAACCTAACCTAACCTAACCTAACCTAACCTAACCTAACCTAACCTAACCTAACCTAACCTAACCTAACCTAACCTAACCTAACCTAACCTAACCTAACCTAACCTAACCTAACCTAACCTAACCTAACCTAACCTAACCTAACCTAACCTAACCTAACCTAACCTAACCTAACCTAACCTAACCTAACCTAACCTAACCTAACCTAACCTAACCTAACCTAACCTAACCTAACCTAACCTAACCTAACCTAACCTAACCTAACCTAACCTAACCTAACCTAACCTAACCTAACCTAACCTAACCTAACCTAACCTAACCTAACCTAACCTAACCTAACCTAACCTAACCTAACCTAACCTAACCTAACCTAACCTAACCTAACCTAACCTAACCTAACCTAACCTAACCTAACCTAACCTAACCTAACCTAACCTAACCTAACCTAACCTAACCTAACCTAACCTAACCTAACCTAACCTAACCTAACCTAACCTAACCTAACCTAACCTAACCTAACCTAACCTAACCTAACCTAACCTAACCTAACCTAACCTAACCTAACCTAACCTAACCTAACCTAACCTAACCTAACCTAACCTAACCTAACCTAACCTAACCTAACCTAACCTAACCTAACCTAACCTAACCTAACCTAACCTAACCTAACCTAACCTAACCTAACCTAACCTAACCTAACCTAACCTAACCTAACCTAACCTAACCTAACCTAACCTAACCTAACCTAACCTAACCTAACCTAACCTAACCTAACCTAACCTAACCTAACCTAACCTAACCTAACCTAACCTAACCTAACCTAACCTAACCTAACCTAACCTAACCTAACCTAACCTAACCTAACCTAACCTAACCTAACCTAACCTAACCTAACCTAACCTAACCTAACCTAACCTAACCTAACCTAACCTAACCTAACCTAACCTAACCTAACCTAACCTAACCTAACCTAACCTAACCTAACCTAACCTAACCTAACCTAACCTAACCTAACCTAACCTAACCTAACCTAACCTAACCTAACCTAACCTAACCTAACCTAACCTAACCTAACCTAACCTAACCTAACCTAACCTAACCTAACCTAACCTAACCTAACCTAACCTAACCTAACCTAACCTAACCTAACCTAACCTAACCTAACCTAACCTAACCTAACCTAACCTAACCTAACCTAACCTAACCTAACCTAACCTAACCTAACCTAACCTAACCTAACCTAACCTAACCTAACCTAACCTAACCTAACCTAACCTAACCTAACCTAACCTAACCTAACCTAACCTAACCTAACCTAACCTAACCTAACCTAACCTAACCTAACCTAACCTAACCTAACCTAACCTAACCTAACCTAACCTAACCTAACCTAACCTAACCTAACCTAACCTAACCTAACCTAACCTAACCTAACCTAACCTAACCTAACCTAACCTAACCTAACCTAACCTAACCTAACCTAACCTAACCTAACCTAACCTAACCTAACCTAACCTAACCTAACCTAACCTAACCTAACCTAACCTAACCTAACCTAACCTAACCTAACCTAACCTAACCTAACCTAACCTAACCTAACCTAACCTAACCTAACCTAACCTAACCTAACCTAACCTAACCTAACCTAACCTAACCTAACCTAACCTAACCTAACCTAACCTAACCTAACCTAACCTAACCTAACCTAACCTAACCTAACCTAACCTAACCTAACCTAACCTAACCTAACCTAACCTAACCTAACCTAACCTAACCTAACCTAACCTAACCTAACCTAACCTAACCTAACCTAACCTAACCTAACCTAACCTAACCTAACCTAACCTAACCTAACCTAACCTAACCTAACCTAACCTAACCTAACCTAACCTAACCTAACCTAACCTAACCTAACCTAACCTAACCTAACCTAACCTAACCTAACCTAACCTAACCTAACCTAACCTAACCTAACCTAACCTAACCTAACCTAACCTAACCTAACCTAACCTAACCTAACCTAACCTAACCTAACCTAACCTAACCTAACCTAACCTAACCTAACCTAACCTAACCTAACCTAACCTAACCTAACCTAACCTAACCTAACCTAACCTAACCTAACCTAACCTAACCTAACCTAACCTAACCTAACCTAACCTAACCTAACCTAACCTAACCTAACCTAACCTAACCTAACCTAACCTAACCTAACCTAACCTAACCTAACCTAACCTAACCTAACCTAACCTAACCTAACCTAACCTAACCTAACCTAACCTAACCTAACCTAACCTAACCTAACCTAACCTAACCTAACCTAACCTAACCTAACCTAACCTAACCTAACCTAACCTAACCTAACCTAACCTAACCTAACCTAACCTAACCTAACCTAACCTAACCTAACCTAACCTAACCTAACCTAACCTAACCTAACCTAACCTAACCTAACCTAACCTAACCTAACCTAACCTAACCTAACCTAACCTAACCTAACCTAACCTAACCTAACCTAACCTAACCTAACCTAACCTAACCTAACCTAACCTAACCTAACCTAACCTAACCTAACCTAACCTAACCTAACCTAACCTAACCTAACCTAACCTAACCTAACCTAACCTAACCTAACCTAACCTAACCTAACCTAACCTAACCTAACCTAACCTAACCTAACCTAACCTAACCTAACCTAACCTAACCTAACCTAACCTAACCTAACCTAACCTAACCTAACCTAACCTAACCTAACCTAACCTAACCTAACCTAACCTAACCTAACCTAACCTAACCTAACCTAACCTAACCTAACCTAACCTAACCTAACCTAACCTAACCTAACCTAACCTAACCTAACCTAACCTAACCTAACCTAACCTAACCTAACCTAACCTAACCTAACCTAACCTAACCTAACCTAACCTAACCTAACCTAACCTAACCTAACCTAACCTAACCTAACCTAACCTAACCTAACCTAACCTAACCTAACCTAACCTAACCTAACCTAACCTAACCTAACCTAACCTAACCTAACCTAACCTAACCTAACCTAACCTAACCTAACCTAACCTAACCTAACCTAACCTAACCTAACCTAACCTAACCTAACCTAACCTAACCTAACCTAACCTAACCTAACCTAACCTAACCTAACCTAACCTAACCTAACCTAACCTAACCTAACCTAACCTAACCTAACCTAACCTAACCTAACCTAACCTAACCTAACCTAACCTAACCTAACCTAACCTAACCTAACCTAACCTAACCTAACCTAACCTAACCTAACCTAACCTAACCTAACCTAACCTAACCTAACCTAACCTAACCTAACCTAACCTAACCTAACCTAACCTAACCTAACCTAACCTAACCTAACCTAACCTAACCTAACCTAACCTAACCTAACCTAACCTAACCTAACCTAACCTAACCTAACCTAACCTAACCTAACCTAACCTAACCTAACCTAACCTAACCTAACCTAACCTAACCTAACCTAACCTAACCTAACCTAACCTAACCTAACCTAACCTAACCTAACCTAACCTAACCTAACCTAACCTAACCTAACCTAACCTAACCTAACCTAACCTAACCTAACCTAACCTAACCTAACCTAACCTAACCTAACCTAACCTAACCTAACCTAACCTAACCTAACCTAACCTAACCTAACCTAACCTAACCTAACCTAACCTAACCTAACCTAACCTAACCTAACCTAACCTAACCTAACCTAACCTAACCTAACCTAACCTAACCTAACCTAACCTAACCTAACCTAACCTAACCTAACCTAACCTAACCTAACCTAACCTAACCTAACCTAACCTAACCTAACCTAACCTAACCTAACCTAACCTAACCTAACCTAACCTAACCTAACCTAACCTAACCTAACCTAACCTAACCTAACCTAACCTAACCTAACCTAACCTAACCTAACCTAACCTAACCTAACCTAACCTAACCTAACCTAACCTAACCTAACCTAACCTAACCTAACCTAACCTAACCTAACCTAACCTAACCTAACCTAACCTAACCTAACCTAACCTAACCTAACCTAACCTAACCTAACCTAACCTAACCTAACCTAACCTAACCTAACCTAACCTAACCTAACCTAACCTAACCTAACCTAACCTAACCTAACCTAACCTAACCTAACCTAACCTAACCTAACCTAACCTAACCTAACCTAACCTAACCTAACCTAACCTAACCTAACCTAACCTAACCTAACCTAACCTAACCTAACCTAACCTAACCTAACCTAACCTAACCTAACCTAACCTAACCTAACCTAACCTAACCTAACCTAACCTAACCTAACCTAACCTAACCTAACCTAACCTAACCTAACCTAACCTAACCTAACCTAACCTAACCTAACCTAACCTAACCTAACCTAACCTAACCTAACCTAACCTAACCTAACCTAACCTAACCTAACCTAACCTAACCTAACCTAACCTAACCTAACCTAACCTAACCTAACCTAACCTAACCTAACCTAACCTAACCTAACCTAACCTAACCTAACCTAACCTAACCTAACCTAACCTAACCTAACCTAACCTAACCTAACCTAACCTAACCTAACCTAACCTAACCTAACCTAACCTAACCTAACCTAACCTAACCTAACCTAACCTAACCTAACCTAACCTAACCTAACCTAACCTAACCTAACCTAACCTAACCTAACCTAACCTAACCTAACCTAACCTAACCTAACCTAACCTAACCTAACCTAACCTAACCTAACCTAACCTAACCTAACCTAACCTAACCTAACCTAACCTAACCTAACCTAACCTAACCTAACCTAACCTAACCTAACCTAACCTAACCTAACCTAACCTAACCTAACCTAACCTAACCTAACCTAACCTAACCTAACCTAACCTAACCTAACCTAACCTAACCTAACCTAACCTAACCTAACCTAACCTAACCTAACCTAACCTAACCTAACCTAACCTAACCTAACCTAACCTAACCTAACCTAACCTAACCTAACCTAACCTAACCTAACCTAACCTAACCTAACCTAACCTAACCTAACCTAACCTAACCTAACCTAACCTAACCTAACCTAACCTAACCTAACCTAACCTAACCTAACCTAACCTAACCTAACCTAACCTAACCTAACCTAACCTAACCTAACCTAACCTAACCTAACCTAACCTAACCTAACCTAACCTAACCTAACCTAACCTAACCTAACCTAACCTAACCTAACCTAACCTAACCTAACCTAACCTAACCTAACCTAACCTAACCTAACCTAACCTAACCTAACCTAACCTAACCTAACCTAACCTAACCTAACCTAACCTAACCTAACCTAACCTAACCTAACCTAACCTAACCTAACCTAACCTAACCTAACCTAACCTAACCTAACCTAACCTAACCTAACCTAACCTAACCTAACCTAACCTAACCTAACCTAACCTAACCTAACCTAACCTAACCTAACCTAACCTAACCTAACCTAACCTAACCTAACCTAACCTAACCTAACCTAACCTAACCTAACCTAACCTAACCTAACCTAACCTAACCTAACCTAACCTAACCTAACCTAACCTAACCTAACCTAACCTAACCTAACCTAACCTAACCTAACCTAACCTAACCTAACCTAACCTAACCTAACCTAACCTAACCTAACCTAACCTAACCTAACCTAACCTAACCTAACCTAACCTAACCAGTCGGTCGCTCGCTGCCGTGGCGAGCACGCGCGTCCCATCGCCGCTAGTAGTGGCCGGAGCCCGCAGGCCGGAGGCCGGAGCCCGGAGGCCGGAGCCCGGAGGCCGGAGGCCGGAGACCGAAGACCGAAGCCCGGAGGCCGGAGGCCGGAGACCGAAGACCGAAGCCCGGAGGCCGGAGGCCGGAGACCGAAGGCCGGAGGCCGGAGACCGAAGGCCAGAGGCCGGAGGCCGGAGACCGAAGGCCGGAGGCCGGAGACCGAAGGCCGGAGGCCGGAGACCGAAGCTGGTGGCCGGAGCCCGGAGGCCGGAGACCGAAGACCGAAGGTGGTGGCCGGAGGCCGAAGACCGAAGCCTGGAGGCCGGAGACCGGAGACCGAAGCTTGGTGGCCGGAGGCCGGAGACCGAAGCTCGGTGGCCGGAGGCCGGAGACCGACGCTTGGTGGCCGGAGTTGGTGTGGTCGGGCCGGAGCCCGCAGGCCGGAGTCGTCGGGCCGGAGGCCGGAGGCCGCAGCCCGGAGCCCGGTGTCTTCAATAGGAGCCTGGAGCCTGCAACCCAGAATGCGAATCGTACGTTGAAAGTGACAGTGACACTCGTGTATTAAATAAATATTTAACATTTGTGCAGTGCAGCTAATTGAAATCGGTGCTGTGGGTATAAAGTGGCATCAGTGTGCTAAGCGCTGCGGGACCAGGAAGCCTGCAGACAGGCGCTAGAGCTAGCAGGAGTAGCAGCTGTGAATCCGGTATCTGTACGTAAGTCTTAGATCATAATACAGAGTTACTATTTAATTGCTTCCATATTCTTTTACCTGTGTTTGTTAGATAGTCTTGTTGGATTCGGTATGCCTGTCACTCGTTCACCGCCTCGCAAGGCGGAAGGACCTGTCACTCGGTCCGCTGGCCGAAGGCCGGAGCCCGGAGGCCGGAGCCCAGTGGCCGGAGTCCGGAGGCCGGAGCCCGGTGGCCGGAGCCCGGTGGCCGGAGGCCGGAGCCCGGTGGCCGGAGGCCGGAGCCCGGTGGCCGGAGGCCGGAACCCGATGGCCGGAGGCCGGAGCCCGAAGGCCGGAGGCCGGAGCCCAGTGGCCGGAGTCCGGAGGCCGGAGCCCGGTGGCCGGAGCCCGGTGGCCGGAGGCCGGAGCCCGGTGGCCGGAGGCCGGAGCCCGGTGGCCGGAGGCCGGAACCCGATGGCCGGAGGCCGGAGCCCGAAGGCCGGAGGCCGGAGCCCGGAGGCCGGAGCCCGGAGGCCGGAGGCCGGAGGCCGGAGCCCGGAGGCCGGAGCCCGAAGGCCGGAGGCCGGAGTCCGAGGGCCGGAGGCCGAAGCCCGAGGGCCGGAGGCCGGAGCCCGAAGGCCGGAGGCCGGAGTCCGAAGGCCGGAGGCCGGAGACCGGAGGCAGGAGGCCGGAGACCAAAGCTTAGTGGCCGGAGGCCGGAGGCCGGAGCCCGGTGGCCGGAGGCTGGAGACTGAAGACCACGGCCTGGTGGCCGGAGTTGGAGTCGTCGGGCCGGAGGCCGGAGGCCGGAGTCGTCGGGCCGGAGGCCGGAGCCCGGAGCCCGGAGGCCGGAGGCCGGAGACTGAAGACCGATGTTTGGCGGCCGGAGTTGGAATCGTCGGGCCGGAGGCCGGAGGCCGGAGCCGTCGGGCCGGAGGCCGAAGCCCGGAGACCGGAGGCGGAAGTTTGGCGGCCGGAGTTGGAGTCGCCGGGCCGGAGTCCGGAGGCCGGAGCCGTCGGGCCGTTGGTCGGAGCCCGGAGGCCGGAGGCCGAAGCTTGGTGGCCGGAGCCCGGAGGCCGGAGGCCGGAGACCGAAGGCCGGAGGCCGGAGGCCGGAGCCCGAAACCCGAAGGCCGGAGGCCGGAGACCGAAGGCTGGAGTCAGGCACTCCCGCATCACAGCGGCATGAACACTTACAGCTTAGACAGGAGCCCAACGCGCATTGACCCCATCGATTTAAATAGCAGCTCAGACACTTCCATTGGCACCCCCTCGCTGATCATGTCGCCAGACAGTCAGCTCTTACACCAACCTGAACAGCCTTCAACGATGCCACCCTGCGCGGCTGACATGGAGGCGTCAACCATCATCGAGGAGATACGCTCCCTCATCGCTGCAATACCGCCCTTGCTATCCGACGGGAAAAGCGT
>OX438949.1:18802500-18820000 GCA_949316185.1 Pyrausta nigrata | reverse complement strand
ACCTAACCTAACCTAACCTAACCTAACCTAACCTAACCTAACCTAACCTAACCTAACCTAACCTAACCTAACCTAACCTAACCTAACCTAACCTAACCTAACCTAACCTAACCTAACCTAACCTAACCTAACCTAACCTAACCTAACCTAACCTAACCTAACCTAACCTAACCTAACCTAACCTAACCTAACCTAACCTAACCTAACCTAACCTAACCTAACCTAACCTAACCTAACCTAACCTAACCTAACCTAACCTAACCTAACCTAACCTAACCTAACCTAACCTAACCTAACCTAACCTAACCTAACCTAACCTAACCTAACCTAACCTAACCTAACCTAACCTAACCTAACCTAACCTAACCTAACCTAACCTAACCTAACCTAACCTAACCTAACCTAACCTAACCTAACCTAACCTAACCTAACCTAACCTAACCTAACCTAACCTAACCTAACCTAACCTAACCTAACCTAACCTAACCTAACCTAACCTAACCTAACCTAACCTAACCTAACCTAACCTAACCTAACCTAACCTAACCTAACCTAACCTAACCTAACCTAACCTAACCTAACCTAACCTAACCTAACCTAACCTAACCTAACCTAACCTAACCTAACCTAACCTAACCTAACCTAACCTAACCTAACCTAACCTAACCTAACCTAACCTAACCTAACCTAACCTAACCTAACCTAACCTAACCTAACCTAACCTAACCTAACCTAACCTAACCTAACCTAACCTAACCTAACCTAACCTAACCTAACCTAACCTAACCTAACCTAACCTAACCTAACCTAACCTAACCTAACCTAACCTAACCTAACCTAACCTAACCTAACCTAACCTAACCTAACCTAACCTAACCTAACCTAACCTAACCTAACCTAACCTAACCTAACCTAACCTAACCTAACCTAACCTAACCTAACCTAACCTAACCTAACCTAACCTAACCTAACCTAACCTAACCTAACCTAACCTAACCTAACCTAACCTAACCTAACCTAACCTAACCTAACCTAACCTAACCTAACCTAACCTAACCTAACCTAACCTAACCTAACCTAACCTAACCTAACCTAACCTAACCTAACCTAACCTAACCTAACCTAACCTAACCTAACCTAACCTAACCTAACCTAACCTAACCTAACCTAACCTAACCTAACCTAACCTAACCTAACCTAACCTAACCTAACCTAACCTAACCTAACCTAACCTAACCTAACCTAACCTAACCTAACCTAACCTAACCTAACCTAACCTAACCTAACCTAACCTAACCTAACCTAACCTAACCTAACCTAACCTAACCTAACCTAACCTAACCTAACCTAACCTAACCTAACCTAACCTAACCTAACCTAACCTAACCTAACCTAACCTAACCTAACCTAACCTAACCTAACCTAACCTAACCTAACCTAACCTAACCTAACCTAACCTAACCTAACCTAACCTAACCTAACCTAACCTAACCTAACCTAACCTAACCTAACCTAACCTAACCTAACCTAACCTAACCTAACCTAACCTAACCTAACCTAACCTAACCTAACCTAACCTAACCTAACCTAACCTAACCTAACCTAACCTAACCTAACCTAACCTAACCTAACCTAACCTAACCTAACCTAACCTAACCTAACCTAACCTAACCTAACCTAACCTAACCTAACCTAACCTAACCTAACCTAACCTAACCTAACCTAACCTAACCTAACCTAACCTAACCTAACCTAACCTAACCTAACCTAACCTAACCTAACCTAACCTAACCTAACCTAACCTAACCTAACCTAACCTAACCTAACCTAACCTAACCTAACCTAACCTAACCTAACCTAACCTAACCTAACCTAACCTAACCTAACCTAACCTAACCTAACCTAACCTAACCTAACCTAACCTAACCTAACCTAACCTAACCTAACCTAACCTAACCTAACCTAACCTAACCTAACCTAACCTAACCTAACCTAACCTAACCTAACCTAACCTAACCTAACCTAACCTAACCTAACCTAACCTAACCTAACCTAACCTAACCTAACCTAACCTAACCTAACCTAACCTAACCTAACCTAACCTAACCTAACCTAACCTAACCTAACCTAACCTAACCTAACCTAACCTAACCTAACCTAACCTAACCTAACCTAACCTAACCTAACCTAACCTAACCTAACCTAACCTAACCTAACCTAACCTAACCTAACCTAACCTAACCTAACCTAACCTAACCTAACCTAACCTAACCTAACCTAACCTAACCTAACCTAACCTAACCTAACCTAACCTAACCTAACCTAACCTAACCTAACCTAACCTAACCTAACCTAACCTAACCTAACCTAACCTAACCTAACCTAACCTAACCTAACCTAACCTAACCTAACCTAACCTAACCTAACCTAACCTAACCTAACCTAACCTAACCTAACCTAACCTAACCTAACCTAACCTAACCTAACCTAACCTAACCTAACCTAACCTAACCTAACCTAACCTAACCTAACCTAACCTAACCTAACCTAACCTAACCTAACCTAACCTAACCTAACCTAACCTAACCTAACCTAACCTAACCTAACCTAACCTAACCTAACCTAACCTAACCTAACCTAACCTAACCTAACCTAACCTAACCTAACCTAACCTAACCTAACCTAACCTAACCTAACCTAACCTAACCTAACCTAACCTAACCTAACCTAACCTAACCTAACCTAACCTAACCTAACCTAACCTAACCTAACCTAACCTAACCTAACCTAACCTAACCTAACCTAACCTAACCTAACCTAACCTAACCTAACCTAACCTAACCTAACCTAACCTAACCTAACCTAACCTAACCTAACCTAACCTAACCTAACCTAACCTAACCTAACCTAACCTAACCTAACCTAACCTAACCTAACCTAACCTAACCTAACCTAACCTAACCTAACCTAACCTAACCTAACCTAACCTAACCTAACCTAACCTAACCTAACCTAACCTAACCTAACCTAACCTAACCTAACCTAACCTAACCTAACCTAACCTAACCTAACCTAACCTAACCTAACCTAACCTAACCTAACCTAACCTAACCTAACCTAACCTAACCTAACCTAACCTAACCTAACCTAACCTAACCTAACCTAACCTAACCTAACCTAACCTAACCTAACCTAACCTAACCTAACCTAACCTAACCTAACCTAACCTAACCTAACCTAACCTAACCTAACCTAACCTAACCTAACCTAACCTAACCTAACCTAACCTAACCTAACCTAACCTAACCTAACCTAACCTAACCTAACCTAACCTAACCTAACCTAACCTAACCTAACCTAACCTAACCTAACCTAACCTAACCTAACCTAACCTAACCTAACCTAACCTAACCTAACCTAACCTAACCTAACCTAACCTAACCTAACCTAACCTAACCTAACCTAACCTAACCTAACCTAACCTAACCTAACCTAACCTAACCTAACCTAACCTAACCTAACCTAACCTAACCTAACCTAACCTAACCTAACCTAACCTAACCTAACCTAACCTAACCTAACCTAACCTAACCTAACCTAACCTAACCTAACCTAACCTAACCTAACCTAACCTAACCTAACCTAACCTAACCTAACCTAACCTAACCTAACCTAACCTAACCTAACCTAACCTAACCTAACCTAACCTAACCTAACCTAACCTAACCTAACCTAACCTAACCTAACCTAACCTAACCTAACCTAACCTAACCTAACCTAACCTAACCTAACCTAACCTAACCTAACCTAACCTAACCTAACCTAACCTAACCTAACCTAACCTAACCTAACCTAACCTAACCTAACCTAACCTAACCTAACCTAACCTAACCTAACCTAACCTAACCTAACCTAACCTAACCTAACCTAACCTAACCTAACCTAACCTAACCTAACCTAACCTAACCTAACCTAACCTAACCTAACCTAACCTAACCTAACCTAACCTAACCTAACCTAACCTAACCTAACCTAACCTAACCTAACCTAACCTAACCTAACCTAACCTAACCTAACCTAACCTAACCTAACCTAACCTAACCTAACCTAACCTAACCTAACCTAACCTAACCTAACCTAACCTAACCTAACCTAACCTAACCTAACCTAACCTAACCTAACCTAACCTAACCTAACCTAACCTAACCTAACCTAACCTAACCTAACCTAACCTAACCTAACCTAACCTAACCTAACCTAACCTAACCTAACCTAACCTAACCTAACCTAACCTAACCTAACCTAACCTAACCTAACCTAACCTAACCTAACCTAACCTAACCTAACCTAACCTAACCTAACCTAACCTAACCTAACCTAACCTAACCTAACCTAACCTAACCTAACCTAACCTAACCTAACCTAACCTAACCTAACCTAACCTAACCTAACCTAACCTAACCTAACCTAACCTAACCTAACCTAACCTAACCTAACCTAACCTAACCTAACCTAACCTAACCTAACCTAACCTAACCTAACCTAACCTAACCTAACCTAACCTAACCTAACCTAACCTAACCTAACCTAACCTAACCTAACCTAACCTAACCTAACCTAACCTAACCTAACCTAACCTAACCTAACCTAACCTAACCTAACCTAACCTAACCTAACCTAACCTAACCTAACCTAACCTAACCTAACCTAACCTAACCTAACCTAACCTAACCTAACCTAACCTAACCTAACCTAACCTAACCTAACCTAACCTAACCTAACCTAACCTAACCTAACCTAACCTAACCTAACCTAACCTAACCTAACCTAACCTAACCTAACCTAACCTAACCTAACCTAACCTAACCTAACCTAACCTAACCTAACCTAACCTAACCTAACCTAACCTAACCTAACCTAACCTAACCTAACCTAACCTAACCTAACCTAACCTAACCTAACCTAACCTAACCTAACCTAACCTAACCTAACCTAACCTAACCTAACCTAACCTAACCTAACCTAACCTAACCTAACCTAACCTAACCTAACCTAACCTAACCTAACCTAACCTAACCTAACCTAACCTAACCTAACCTAACCTAACCTAACCTAACCTAACCTAACCTAACCTAACCTAACCTAACCTAACCTAACCTAACCTAACCTAACCTAACCTAACCTAACCTAACCTAACCTAACCTAACCTAACCTAACCTAACCTAACCTAACCTAACCTAACCTAACCTAACCTAACCTAACCTAACCTAACCTAACCTAACCTAACCTAACCTAACCTAACCTAACCTAACCTAACCTAACCTAACCTAACCTAACCTAACCTAACCTAACCTAACCTAACCTAACCTAACCTAACCTAACCTAACCTAACCTAACCTAACCTAACCTAACCTAACCTAACCTAACCTAACCTAACCTAACCTAACCTAACCTAACCTAACCTAACCTAACCTAACCTAACCTAACCTAACCTAACCTAACCTAACCTAACCTAACCTAACCTAACCTAACCTAACCTAACCTAACCTAACCTAACCTAACCTAACCTAACCTAACCTAACCTAACCTAACCTAACCTAACCTAACCTAACCTAACCTAACCTAACCTAACCTAACCTAACCTAACCTAACCTAACCTAACCTAACCTAACCTAACCTAACCTAACCTAACCTAACCTAACCTAACCTAACCTAACCTAACCTAACCTAACCTAACCTAACCTAACCTAACCTAACCTAACCTAACCTAACCTAACCTAACCTAACCTAACCTAACCTAACCTAACCTAACCTAACCTAACCTAACCTAACCTAACCTAACCTAACCTAACCTAACCTAACCTAACCTAACCTAACCTAACCTAACCTAACCTAACCTAACCTAACCTAACCTAACCTAACCTAACCTAACCTAACCTAACCTAACCTAACCTAACCTAACCTAACCTAACCTAACCTAACCTAACCTAACCTAACCTAACCTAACCTAACCTAACCTAACCTAACCTAACCTAACCTAACCTAACCTAACCTAACCTAACCTAACCTAACCTAACCTAACCTAACCTAACCTAACCTAACCTAACCTAACCTAACCTAACCTAACCTAACCTAACCTAACCTAACCTAACCTAACCTAACCTAACCTAACCTAACCTAACCTAACCTAACCTAACCTAACCTAACCTAACCTAACCTAACCTAACCTAACCTAACCTAACCTAACCTAACCTAACCTAACCTAACCTAACCTAACCTAACCTAACCTAACCTAACCTAACCTAACCTAACCTAACCTAACCTAACCTAACCTAACCTAACCTAACCTAACCTAACCTAACCTAACCTAACCTAACCTAACCTAACCTAACCTAACCTAACCTAACCTAACCTAACCTAACCTAACCTAACCTAACCTAACCTAACCTAACCTAACCTAACCTAACCTAACCTAACCTAACCTAACCTAACCTAACCTAACCTAACCTAACCTAACCTAACCTAACCTAACCTAACCTAACCTAACCTAACCTAACCTAACCTAACCTAACCTAACCTAACCTAACCTAACCTAACCTAACCTAACCTAACCTAACCTAACCTAACCTAACCTAACCTAACCTAACCTAACCTAACCTAACCTAACCTAACCTAACCTAACCTAACCTAACCTAACCTAACCTAACCTAACCTAACCTAACCTAACCTAACCTAACCTAACCTAACCTAACCTAACCTAACCTAACCTAACCTAACCTAACCTAACCTAACCTAACCTAACCTAACCTAACCTAACCTAACCTAACCTAACCTAACCTAACCTAACCTAACCTAACCTAACCTAACCTAACCTAACCTAACCTAACCTAACCTAACCTAACCTAACCTAACCTAACCTAACCTAACCTAACCTAACCTAACCTAACCTAACCTAACCTAACCTAACCTAACCTAACCTAACCTAACCTAACCTAACCTAACCTAACCTAACCTAACCTAACCTAACCTAACCTAACCTAACCTAACCTAACCTAACCTAACCTAACCTAACCTAACCTAACCTAACCTAACCTAACCTAACCTAACCTAACCTAACCTAACCTAACCTAACCTAACCTAACCTAACCTAACCTAACCTAACCTAACCTAACCTAACCTAACCTAACCTAACCTAACCTAACCTAACCTAACCTAACCTAACCTAACCTAACCTAACCTAACCTAACCTAACCTAACCTAACCTAACCTAACCTAACCTAACCTAACCTAACCTAACCTAACCTAACCTAACCTAACCTAACCTAACCTAACCTAACCTAACCTAACCTAACCTAACCTAACCTAACCTAACCTAACCTAACCTAACCTAACCTAACCTAACCTAACCTAACCTAACCTAACCTAACCTAACCTAACCTAACCTAACCTAACCTAACCTAACCTAACCTAACCTAACCTAACCTAACCTAACCTAACCTAACCTAACCTAACCTAACCTAACCTAACCTAACCTAACCTAACCTAACCTAACCTAACCTAACCTAACCTAACCTAACCTAACCTAACCTAACCTAACCTAACCTAACCTAACCTAACCTAACCTAACCTAACCTAACCTAACCTAACCTAACCTAACCTAACCTAACCTAACCTAACCTAACCTAACCTAACCTAACCTAACCTAACCTAACCTAACCTAACCTAACCTAACCTAACCTAACCTAACCTAACCTAACCTAACCTAACCTAACCTAACCTAACCTAACCTAACCTAACCTAACCTAACCTAACCTAACCTAACCTAACCTAACCTAACCTAACCTAACCTAACCTAACCTAACCTAACCTAACCTAACCTAACCTAACCTAACCTAACCTAACCTAACCTAACCTAACCTAACCTAACCTAACCTAACCTAACCTAACCTAACCTAACCTAACCTAACCTAACCTAACCTAACCTAACCTAACCTAACCTAACCTAACCTAACCTAACCTAACCTAACCTAACCTAACCTAACCTAACCTAACCTAACCTAACCTAACCTAACCTAACCTAACCTAACCTAACCTAACCTAACCTAACCTAACCTAACCTAACCTAACCTAACCTAACCTAACCTAACCTAACCTAACCTAACCTAACCTAACCTAACCTAACCTAACCTAACCTAACCTAACCTAACCTAACCTAACCTAACCTAACCTAACCTAACCTAACCTAACCTAACCTAACCTAACCTAACCTAACCTAACCTAACCTAACCTAACCTAACCTAACCTAACCTAACCTAACCTAACCTAACCTAACCTAACCTAACCTAACCTAACCTAACCTAACCTAACCTAACCTAACCTAACCTAACCTAACCTAACCTAACCTAACCTAACCTAACCTAACCTAACCTAACCTAACCTAACCTAACCTAACCTAACCTAACCTAACCTAACCTAACCTAACCTAACCTAACCTAACCTAACCTAACCTAACCTAACCTAACCTAACCTAACCTAACCTAACCTAACCTAACCTAACCTAACCTAACCTAACCTAACCTAACCTAACCTAACCTAACCTAACCTAACCTAACCTAACCTAACCTAACCTAACCTAACCTAACCTAACCTAACCTAACCTAACCTAACCTAACCTAACCTAACCTAACCTAACCTAACCTAACCTAACCTAACCTAACCTAACCTAACCTAACCTAACCTAACCTAACCTAACCTAACCTAACCTAACCTAACCTAACCTAACCTAACCTAACCTAACCTAACCTAACCTAACCTAACCTAACCTAACCTAACCTAACCTAACCTAACCTAACCTAACCTAACCTAACCTAACCTAACCTAACCTAACCTAACCTAACCTAACCTAACCTAACCTAACCTAACCTAACCTAACCTAACCTAACCTAACCTAACCTAACCTAACCTAACCTAACCTAACCTAACCTAACCTAACCTAACCTAACCTAACCTAACCTAACCTAACCTAACCTAACCTAACCTAACCTAACCTAACCTAACCTAACCTAACCTAACCTAACCTAACCTAACCTAACCTAACCTAACCTAACCTAACCTAACCTAACCTAACCTAACCTAACCTAACCTAACCTAACCTAACCTAACCTAACCTAACCTAACCTAACCTAACCTAACCTAACCTAACCTAACCTAACCTAACCTAACCTAACCTAACCTAACCTAACCTAACCTAACCTAACCTAACCTAACCTAACCTAACCTAACCTAACCTAACCTAACCTAACCTAACCTAACCTAACCTAACCTAACCTAACCTAACCTAACCTAACCTAACCTAACCTAACCTAACCTAACCTAACCTAACCTAACCTAACCTAACCTAACCTAACCTAACCTAACCTAACCTAACCTAACCTAACCTAACCTAACCTAACCTAACCTAACCTAACCTAACCTAACCTAACCTAACCTAACCTAACCTAACCTAACCTAACCTAACCTAACCTAACCTAACCTAACCTAACCTAACCTAACCTAACCTAACCTAACCTAACCTAACCTAACCTAACCTAACCTAACCTAACCTAACCTAACCTAACCTAACCTAACCTAACCTAACCCCCAGTTGCGCGCCCGCCGCCGTTGAGATCGGCTAGGAATCCGTGTCGCTCCGTGGAAAAAAATCGGAAAAAGTGGGTTTTTCGTGTCCGATTTCGTCGAAACAAGTGTCGTTGTGTGCGTATTTGTGAGTGCTGTGCAGTGACGCATCGTTTTTGTGCGGGACTCTACGGGCTGTGGCTCCAGAAGTGGAAAACTGGATTATAACCTCAAAACGAACACGTTTTGAGGTAGTTTTCTGCAAACGCTGCAAAAACGAAAGCGGTAAGCACCGTGTTTTTTGCTACCTTCCTGTCGGCCTCACTTGTGCGCACATTTCGACACCCCACTTCGGACTCTACCATTTTTTTCCGCGGAGTTATTCACAAAAATACCACCTAACCCCAAAAACGTGGTTTTCGATCCGACGGCGGAAAAATTTTTTGATCAGTGCAGGAATATTGGGGCACCCAAGCTCTATCATTTGCCGTTTACTGGGTTGAAATCGGCCTGCACATTTTCTAGTTATTAAGTTTTTTGTGTGTTTTTTGAAATTTTGTAAATTTGTTTTAGCTATAAGTCTTTTTAGAGATCGACGACATATATTTTTTATTTTGTGATTTTGTGCTCTATTTTGTGCTCTTTCAGTATAGCCTATACAAACCCACGCGCAAATTTTTTCCTGGGTTTTATTGATTTTTTAATAAACACTAGGTACCACGAGGTCCCACTTGCAGGGGCACTACATATACCATTTTTAGACGTTAGCTGAAGGACCTTATTTTAAGCCCCTTGTCGTTTGTTTGAGACGAATCGGACCATAAACACCGAAGTTATTTTGATTTTTGTGTTTTTGGTTTGTGGGGATCAAGTGGAGGGTTCGAGACCCCCAATCACATCAAATCGGGTCCCGGTAGGCATATCCTACCCTCCTGAGCCCAAAACTAGGCCCTTCTAGGCCTAAAAACAAAAAAGTTGGGCGAAATCCCTCATACCAGCGTCCATTTTGTTTTTTGGGCTTAAGTGATCCCCGAGCATAACTCGGGACCTATTGAACTTACAGAGCTGCGGTTTCGGCTGCTAGGGACTGATTTAGGTTTACTACAGGTTCCATAGGGTGAAGGAGCTCTACGTAGAGTCGCGACTATTTGTGGGTATCGAGCCCTTGATCGTGTGCGGACGGTGAATCTGAGCCCCTCGGTGAAAACCGTAGGTCTGTACGACGTCGGGAACCGGAGTTATAAGGATTTAGCGCCGGACTTTGACAGCTCGGCGGCCATCTTGTTTTTCTTTGCAGGCACATAACTCCGGACCTACTGGTCCCATCGACTTGGCGTTTTCGATTTGGGGGTCCAGGGAGTGCCCTTTATCAAGGTGCTCTACTTGCGCGGCTCTACATAGAGATTTTTTGGGCAATTTTTTGGAGTCTGTTTTTTGGCGGGACCTGGTCCGCGGGGTTGAGCCCTCTTCAACGACCCGCCGCTCGCATCTCTAGGACACGTAGTTCCGGAGATATCGCGGAGTAACCAACAGGTTTGACAGCTACGGCGGCCATCTTGAATTTTTCAAACGGCCGTATCTCCGGAACCGTTCTGTGTGGAAGAGTGCGGTTTTCCGCATTGTGATTCGTTGGGGAGTGTCTTGGCCCCTGTGCTGCTTTGGAGGCGCTGCTAACGGATTCTACCCCCCCCTTTTTTCAAAATCTACCCCCCCTTTTTCACACCTGAACCCGAAAGGGCTTGAGCCGCTGTGCATTATAGTTTTTTCCGCGCAGAAATCGGACCACGGGAAGTGTCAGATCCCCACAGTTAAAGTTTCGGGGGCCCCGAGGGATCAAATTGATCCACGCCCGTATCTCGGGAACGGAAGGACGTAGCGAGACGGGGTTTTCACAGTTAGTCCTGTTTAGCCGAGACCTACAGATTGGCGTACAGAGGGGGACTCTATCACAGAGTTTGTAGAGTTAGGTTTGGTAGAGCAGTATAGAGTCGATAGTTTTAAAATTTTTAATAGCTGTATTAATTTAGTATAATTTTATTGTAATTATAATCTAATTATTATTTTTTGATTGCATTTTATTCATTTTAAATTTTATTTGGGATTATCATTTATTATTAGTGCTTGGTTATTTATTACAGCGTAATTAAAAATTTTTTTTTTTTTTTTTTTTTTTTTTTTTTTTTTTTTTTTTTTTTTTTTTTTTTTTTTTTTTTTTTTTTTTTTTTTTTTTTTTTTTTTTTTTTTTTTATTAATTATCAATTATTCTCCTATTGGGTCATTACTTCCAATTTTAATTATTTTATTTATTAGTTTAGTCTTATTAGTTCTTGCCGGGCCAATACTTTAATAACAGACTTGCACAGTATGCCGAAAGCAATGTCTACCAAAAGTGCCCCCACGGGAATTGTCAAGAAGCCGTATGACAAGACTAGCCTCCGTAAGAAGGCAACCATTCAGGCGGCTCGGTCTGTCTGCTCGTCTCCGCGCTCGGAGCTCCGCTCGCTGGTGACCATGGAGCCCGGCAGGGGCTCCGCCGGAAAGGCAAACCCACCTGCGGATAAAGCTGCGGAGAAGCCCTGTTCCTCGGAACAGACGCCGGCAAAGACCCTTGTCGTGCCCAGCGAGGAGCCACAGGAGACGGTGACCGAAGTCCAGGCTGCAAACGAGGCGGACAATGTCTTGGCGCCGAGTGAGCCTAATGACCCGCAGATTCAGACGAAGCCAGAGACTCAGGCGGAGTCAGGGCCCCAGGGCGCCTCTGAGAGGCCCGACGCTGTGGACTCGATGGCTGGACCGGACACCGGTTCGAATATACTCGCCAGCATGTCACAAACTACCATCTCCGAGTTCCTGAAGGACGTCAGGAGCTCTCCGAAAACGTTTATTCACTCCGATTTTGAGGAGCCGGAGCTGGCCCCGCCGCCTGCGCCTGGGGGACGATCGGGAGGCACCCGTGCTCAGCGGCCGCCGTCGTCATCGACTGCGAGTATGGTCTCGGGATTCTTCGCGCGGGGCCAGTCGTCCCTACCTTCTGGCGCATCCTCGGCGCCGGGCAGCGACATGATGCCCTCAGATGAGGATGAGGAGCTGGCCAACATTGGCAATCAACGCCCCACCGTCCTAGAGGAGGCTACGTGGCCCGACCTTGAGGAGCGAGAGGCTCATGAGCGAAGGGACAGCATGTTCCCGGCCAGAGGCAGAAGGGCGGCCGTCAGGATGAACTTGGTCACACAGAACGCCAACGACCTTCTCCAACTAGGGCTAACGGCGTTGGAGAATGCCGGAAACATGAAGCGGGAGCGTAAGACAGAAGCTCAAGAATGTCTCCAGGAGTTGTATGTTATCTGCCTTGCGCTCTCAGACTCTAGGTCCCGGCACATGAAGACCCTTGCTGACGAGCGTACGGCCCACGCCCGTGAGATCGTGCGGATAGAACGTGCCCACAACCGCCAACTCGCAGAGCTTGTGGGCCGTTACGAGAGTAGTGCTGCGCGGGCTGGGAAGAGTGCTGAGGCCCAATCGAAGGCCATAGAGGGTATCCGAGGCTGGCTGAATTACGAACTTGCTGACCCGGTTGCCCGCATCGAACCCATCCAACAGCAAATTAAAGACCTTAAGTCAGAATTGAGTCGCTTGAGGGTCTCTCCTGACGCGGGGGGGACTGTTGTAGCAGCGGACCCACAGATTGGCGCGGTGATGGATTGCGTCGAGGGTGTCACCCAGGCGATTGCTTCCATGCAATCGCAGCTACGGGAGATAAGCCTTGACGTTGAGAAGTTCCGCGCTGAAACGTCGGAACAGCTCAATCGGCAGCGAGAGTTCACTCCCCCGCCAGTAACAACCGACTCTTCAGTGGTCACGCTGACTGGTCTCAGAGAGACCGACATACACCGAATCGAAGAGGGAACACGAAGGCTCTTAACGGAGGCCCGCGCCGAGCCTGAGGTCACTAGAGAGGTCCTAGCTGAGGAGCTGCGCTGCGCCACCTCTCCAATTATTGGCGAGTTGCGCACTCTCAGGACGGAGCTAGGTGATCTGGCTGACGGGGTTGGTGCGGACCCCAACCCGCGAGACGTCTCTCAGGGACTGGGGGTGGAAATGGCTCTGGGAGAGGCCCGGGAGCGGATCGAGGAGCTCCTGGAACCAATAGCGAGGACGGTGAGCCGGGTGGAGGCTACCCTCCGCGATAGCCCGGTTCTGTCAACCCCGAAATCCGCGTCCCCACGTCTAAAGAGGCCAACATTGCCTATGACGGCGGCACCGGCTCTGGCTCGGGGCGTGGAGCGGGGTAGGAGCTACGCGGAGGTGGCCAGTTCGCCAAGATTCCCTGTCTTCATAGAGTCAAGGGACCCAAGGGCTACCAGCCAGGACGTCATTGACATCGTCAAGAAGAGGGTAGACGTCGTCGGACTGGGATTGGGTATAAGCAGCGTCCACCCCCTCCGTAAACAGAGGGTTGCTATAACCTGTGACACCGAGGAGAGCCAGGGGCGCCTACGAGACGCCATCAAAGAATGCTCAGCTGACCTCTCGGCCACATCCAAGCTCCCGAGAAACCCCCTGGTTCGCCTCATTGGTGTCGCGGGCGATCTTAACGACGCACAATTGGTAGAGGCCATCCGTAGGCAGAACATCAGCCTGCTATCTGCTGTGCAAGGGGACGCCACCATTAAGGTTCTAAGACGTACGAGGGGTAGGACCCCCCAAATGACAAACGTTATTTTGGAAGTGGACCCCTCGGTATGGAACGTCCTGTGTGATAAGAGGGTAAAGGTAGGCTTTCAGACAGTGATGGCCGTGGACCAGTCACCTGTAGTACAATGCTACAGGTGCCTGGCCTATGGTCACCTGGCAAGGGATTGCAACGAAAAGGAAGTGTGCGGATACTGCATGGGGGGGCATGACACTAGGAAGTGTACCAACCGCGGGGAAAAACCGAAGTGTAGGAACTGCTCGGGAGCTCAAGGCGAACCATCGTCAGACCACCCAGCATACAGTCGGGATTGCCCTCAGTGGCAAAAGTGGGATGTAATCGCCCGAAGGGCGGTTCGATACTGCTAAGGGCGCTTTAAAGTTTACCCAGGCAAACCTAGGTCGTGGCTTTGCTGCGACAAAGGAATGCTTGGAACAAGCGGCTTTAGATAAAGTTACAGCCGTCTTAGTACAGGAACCATATATTGGGAACCTGGGGAGGCTGTCTTCTCGCTTTAAAGTCATTCAGGCTGCCGGAGCATGCAAAGAGAGCCCCGCGAAATCGGCTGTAGTCGTCACCGATCCAAACGTCACCGTCATAGTTGATCAGTCATGTGTATCCAACCGTATTGTCTCAGCCACCATAGTTGTAAACTCCTACAGATTGTGTATAGTCAGTGTATACTTTGTCGGTACCGATAGTATTACGGAATGTTTGAGGGAGCTAGCTACCGCACTGGACAGCATCGAAGCCGATGGATTCATCGTGGGAGGAGACTTTAACGCTGCAAGTCCCTGGTGGGGATGCGAGGTGGAAGATGAGAGGGGAGCGTCCGCGGCTGACTTTTTTGCCCAATATCACCTTCACGTGCTGAATGAGGGATCTGTTCCCACGTTCTGTACGTTCAGAGGCGGCAGGGAAGTGACCAGCATACCCGACATCACCGTGTGTTCCACTACTATCCTGGATAGAACTAGGGGATGGCGAGTCATTGAAGACAGCGCTGGCCTTTCAGACCACCGCCCAATTACCTTCGGATTCGTCCTTGGCCGCAACAACGTCGCACCAGAACAACCACAGACGACGTGGCGCTTCAACACCGGGAAAGCAAGATGGGCCCAACTCCCCCACGCTCTTAATGAGAACCTGGTGAGGAGAGGGGTCACCAGTAATACCATTGACCAGGCTACTACCCATGATGAACTGGAGGAGCTCACGATAAATTACACCACCGCATTGATTGAGGCTGCTAAGGAGACCATACCGGAGGCTGGCAGTGGAAGGAAGAACCGGGAGTGCCCGTGGTGGACTGAAGAACTTACAGCACTCAAGAGCCGTTCTATTGCTCTGAGGAGGCGGGTGAAAAGAGCCAACCCCAGCAGAAGACCCTTTGTACTGGAGGAATACCTTGAAGCAAAAACCGCTTATAAAGAAGCAATACATGCGGCAGTCACAACGAGCTGGAAAGATTTTTGCTCCCGCCAGAAGGGGGAAGACGTTTGGAGATGTGCATACAGAGTTGTGAAGAAGTGCTACAAGCCCAGCGTCGGAGACGAGCGCCTTCTCCGTGATCCATTGTCTGGAAACGTTTTGTCTCCAGAAGCATCGGCGGAGCTCCTAGCGGAGACTTTTTATCCCCGCGACGACCGCACTACGGATGAGGAATGTCACAGAATAGTCAGGGAGGAGGTGGTGAGCAGAATGGCAGCTCTCGAAGATTCGGGAGAGAGTGCCGCGCCGCCCTTCACCGAGACCGAGTTGGCCGCTGTGTTTTCCGAAATGAGTCCAAAGAAGGCGCCTGGCGAGGATGGCCTCACGGCAGATATCTGTGCAGCGGCGTCTAGAGCCAACCCGATACTCCTGACGTTGTACAACCGGTGTCGACAGTTGGGCTGCTTTCCCGAGCTCTGGAAGCGGGCACTTATCAAGATCATCCCGAAGCCTGGAAAGACCGATTACTCGGTCCCAAAGGCCTACCGGCCGATAGGTCTGCTTCCGATCCTCGGGAAGGTTTACGAGAAGCTCATAGTCACTAGACTTTCGTGGGACCTACTGAGTCGTAACCGGCTCAGCCCACGTCAGTACGGTTTCGTCCCACAGCGAAGCACCGAAGATGCACTTTACGACGTCATGGAAATGTTAAGGAGCGGTGTCAAGGAAAAAAGAATGGTCGCGCTGGTGTCTCTTGACATAGAAGGTGCATTTGATAACACCTGGTGGCCGGCTGTCCTTCGAGAGCTCCTGGATATGGGGGTTGATACCCAGACCATGAAGGTGCTCTCGAATTACTTAAAGGATAGATCGGTAACAGTACGATACCTGGGACAGAAGGTCCCGAAGACCACCACAAAGGGCTGTGTGCAGGGGTCGATCGGCGGACCTCTACTATGGAACGTGCAGTTGGACCCACTCCTTAGGGAGTCGGAGAGTCTGGAAGCGCACGTACAAGCATTTGCTGACGACATAGTCATCGTTGCCACAGCTCGGGACACCAGGCAGCTAGAAAGAAAAATCAACAAAGCCCTGGAGTTAGTGGCAGTTTGGGGCCGCCGAAACAAAATGCGATTCGCCCCCGCTAAGACCCAGGCAATGTTGATAACCAAGAAGTTGAAGTACGATCTGCCCCGATTTGAGCTCCTGGGAACCCAGTTGCAGCTCTCGGACACTGTACGGCTTCTTGGTTTGACCATAGACCGCCACCTCAACTTCGTCACCCACCTAGACGAAGTTTCAGCGAAAGCTATCGGCCTGTATAGAGCCGTAAGCAGAGCAGCGCGAGCCCAGTGGGGCTTAAACCCCGAAATCCTGAGAACTTTATACATCACAGTTGTCGAACCTACGGTCCTCTATGCAGCCAGTGCATGGGCGAAGATCGCCACCACACAGTACGCACGCAAGCGTTTGGACCGTCTCACCAGGATCTTCGGGATTCAGATTAGCAAAGCGCACTCTACGACTTCACTGACTGCAGCGGCCCTCCTGGCGAGGATCATCCCACTGGACCTAAGGGCTAGGGAGCAGCTTGCAATGTATGAACTCAAAAGAGGCAAACCACTCGAGAATCTTCCAGGACGCATGCTTCAGAGGAGGCTGCATCCGACACACCTGCCTCATCCATCCAAGAGGGTTTGTTTGGACTTCGGCGCCATCACAACACAGGAGGAGGCAGATGCTCTTCCCGAGGACGAACTC
>OX438949.1:18790000-18797500 GCA_949316185.1 Pyrausta nigrata | reverse complement strand
TAACCTAACCTAACCTAACCTAACCTAACCTAACCTAACCTAACCTAACCTAACCTAACCTAACCTAACCTAACCTAACCTAACCTAACCTAACCTAACCTAACCTAACCTAACCTAACCTAACCTAACCTAACCTAACCTAACCTAACCTAACCTAACCTAACCTAACCTAACCTAACCTAACCTAACCTAACCTAACCTAACCTAACCTAACCTAACCTAACCTAACCTAACCTAACCTAACCTAACCTAACCTAACCTAACCTAACCTAACCTAACCTAACCTAACCTAACCTAACCTAACCTAACCTAACCTAACCTAACCTAACCTAACCTAACCTAACCTAACCTAACCTAACCTAACCTAACCTAACCTAACCTAACCTAACCTAACCTAACCTAACCTAACCTAACCTAACCTAACCTAACCTAACCTAACCTAACCTAACCTAACCTAACCTAACCTAACCTAACCTAACCTAACCTAACCTAACCTAACCTAACCTAACCTAACCTAACCTAACCTAACCTAACCTAACCTAACCTAACCTAACCTAACCTAACCTAACCTAACCTAACCTAACCTAACCTAACCTAACCTAACCTAACCTAACCTAACCTAACCTAACCTAACCTAACCTAACCTAACCTAACCTAACCTAACCTAACCTAACCTAACCTAACCTAACCTAACCTAACCTAACCTAACCTAACCTAACCTAACCTAACCTAACCTAACCTAACCTAACCTAACCTAACCTAACCTAACCTAACCTAACCTAACCTAACCTAACCTAACCTAACCTAACCTAACCTAACCTAACCTAACCTAACCTAACCTAACCTAACCTAACCTAACCTAACCTAACCTAACCTAACCTAACCTAACCTAACCTAACCTAACCTAACCTAACCTAACCTAACCTAACCTAACCTAACCTAACCTAACCTAACCTAACCTAACCTAACCTAACCTAACCTAACCTAACCTAACCTAACCTAACCTAACCTAACCTAACCTAACCTAACCTAACCTAACCTAACCTAACCTAACCTAACCTAACCTAACCTAACCTAACCTAACCTAACCTAACCTAACCTAACCTAACCTAACCTAACCTAACCTAACCTAACCTAACCTAACCTAACCTAACCTAACCTAACCTAACCTAACCTAACCTAACCTAACCTAACCTAACCTAACCTAACCTAACCTAACCTAACCTAACCTAACCTAACCTAACCTAACCTAACCTAACCTAACCTAACCTAACCTAACCTAACCTAACCTAACCTAACCTAACCTAACCTAACCTAACCTAACCTAACCTAACCTAACCTAACCTAACCTAACCTAACCTAACCTAACCTAACCTAACCTAACCTAACCTAACCTAACCTAACCTAACCTAACCTAACCTAACCTAACCTAACCTAACCTAACCTAACCTAACCTAACCTAACCTAACCTAACCTAACCTAACCTAACCTAACCTAACCTAACCTAACCTAACCTAACCTAACCTAACCTAACCTAACCTAACCTAACCTAACCTAACCTAACCTAACCTAACCTAACCTAACCTAACCTAACCTAACCTAACCTAACCTAACCTAACCTAACCTAACCTAACCTAACCTAACCTAACCTAACCTAACCTAACCTAACCTAACCTAACCTAACCTAACCTAACCTAACCTAACCTAACCTAACCTAACCTAACCTAACCTAACCTAACCTAACCTAACCTAACCTAACCTAACCTAACCTAACCTAACCTAACCTAACCTAACCTAACCTAACCTAACCTAACCTAACCTAACCTAACCTAACCTAACCTAACCTAACCTAACCTAACCTAACCTAACCTAACCTAACCTAACCTAACCTAACCTAACCTAACCTAACCTAACCTAACCTAACCTAACCTAACCTAACCTAACCTAACCTAACCTAACCTAACCTAACCTAACCTAACCTAACCTAACCTAACCTAACCTAACCTAACCTAACCTAACCTAACCTAACCTAACCTAACCTAACCTAACCTAACCTAACCTAACCTAACCTAACCTAACCTAACCTAACCTAACCTAACCTAACCTAACCTAACCTAACCTAACCTAACCTAACCTAACCTAACCTAACCTAACCTAACCTAACCTAACCTAACCTAACCTAACCTAACCTAACCTAACCTAACCTAACCTAACCTAACCTAACCTAACCTAACCTAACCTAACCTAACCTAACCTAACCTAACCTAACCTAACCTAACCTAACCTAACCTAACCTAACCTATACCTAACCTAACCTAACCTAACCTAACCTAACCTAACCTAACCTAACCTAACCTAACCTAACCTAACCTAACCTAACCTAACCTAACCTAACCTAACCTAACCTAACCTAACCTAACCTAACCTAACCTAACCTAACCTAACCTAACCTAACCTAACCTAACCTAACCTAACCTAACCTAACCTAACCTAACCTAACCTAACCTAACCTAACCTAACCTAACCTAACCTAACCTAACCTAACCTAACCTAACCTAACCTAACCTAACCTAACCTAACCTAACCTAACCTAACCTAACCTAACCTAACCTAACCTAACCTAACCTAACCTAACCTAACCTAACCTAACCTAACCTAACCTAACCTAACCTAACCTAACCTAACCTAACCTAACCTAACCTAACCTAACCTAACCTAACCTAACCTAACCTAACCTAACCTAACCTAACCTAACCTAACCTAACCTAACCTAACCTAACCTAACCTAACCTAACCTAACCTAACCTAACCTAACCTAACCTAACCTAACCTAACCTAACCTAACCTAACCTAACCTAACCTAACCTAACCTAACCTAACCTAACCTAACCTAACCTAACCTAACCTAACCTAACCTAACCTAACCTAACCTAACCTAACCTAACCTAACCTAACCTAACCTAACCTAACCTAACCTAACCTAACCTAACCTAACCTAACCTAACCTAACCTAACCTAACCTAACCTAACCTAACCTAACCTAACCTAACCTAACCTAACCTAACCTAACCTAACCTAACCTAACCTAACCTAACCTAACCTAACCTAACCTAACCTAACCTAACCTAACCTAACCTAACCTAACCTAACCTAACCTAACCTAACCTAACCTAACCTAACCTAACCTAACCTAACCTAACCTAACCTAACCTAACCTAACCTAACCTAACCTAACCTAACCTAACCTAACCTAACCTAACCTAACCTAACCTAACCTAACCTAACCTAACCTAACCTAACCTAACCTAACCTAACCTAACCTAACCTAACCTAACCTAACCTAACCTAACCTAACCTAACCTAACCTAACCTAACCTAACCTAACCTAACCTAACCTAACCTAACCTAACCTAACCTAACCTAACCTAACCTAACCTAACCTAACCTAACCTAACCTAACCTAACCTAACCTAACCTAACCTAACCTAACCTAACCTAACCTAACCTAACCTAACCTAACCTAACCTAACCTAACCTAACCTAACCTAACCTAACCTAACCTAACCTAACCTAACCTAACCTAACCTAACCTAACCTAACCTAACCTAACCTAACCTAACCTAACCTAACCTAACCTAACCTAACCTAACCTAACCTAACCTAACCTAACCTAACCTAACCTAACCTAACCTAACCTAACCTAACCTAACCTAACCTAACCTAACCTAACCTAACCTAACCTAACCTAACCTAACCTAACCTAACCTAACCTAACCTAACCTAACCTAACCTAACCTAACCTAACCTAACCTAACCTAACCTAACCTAACCTAACCTAACCTAACCTAACCTAACCTAACCTAACCTAACCTAACCTAACCTAACCTAACCTAACCTAACCTAACCTAACCTAACCTAACCTAACCTAACCTAACCTAACCTAACCTAACCTAACCTAACCTAACCTAACCTAACCTAACCTAACCTAACCTAACCTAACCTAACCTAACCTAACCTAACCTAACCTAACCTAACCTAACCTAACCTAACCTAACCTAACCTAACCTAACCTAACCTAACCTAACCTAACCTAACCTAACCTAACCTAACCTAACCTAACCTAACCTAACCTAACCTAACCTAACCTAACCTAACCTAACCTAACCTAACCTAACCTAACCTAACCTAACCTAACCTAACCTAACCTAACCTAACCTAACCTAACCTAACCTAACCTAACCTAACCTAACCTAACCTAACCTAACCTAACCTAACCTAACCTAACCTAACCTAACCTAACCTAACCTAACCTAACCTAACCTAACCTAACCTAACCTAACCTAACCTAACCTAACCTAACCTAACCTAACCTAACCTAACCTAACCTAACCTAACCTAACCTAACCTAACCTAACCTAACCTAACCTAACCTAACCTAACCTAACCTAACCTAACCTAACCTAACCTAACCTAACCTAACCTAACCTAACCTAACCTAACCTAACCTAACCTAACCTAACCTAACCTAACCTAACCTAACCTAACCTAACCTAACCTAACCTAACCTAACCTAACCTAACCTAACCTAACCTAACCTAACCTAACCTAACCTAACCTAACCTAACCTAACCTAACCTAACCTAACCTAACCTAACCTAACCTAACCTAACCTAACCTAACCTAACCTAACCTAACCTAACCTAACCTAACCTAACCTAACCTAACCTAACCTAACCTAACCTAACCTAACCTAACCTAACCTAACCTAACCTAACCTAACCTAACCTAACCTAACCTAACCTAACCTAACCTAACCTAACCTAACCTAACCTAACCTAACCTAACCTAACCTAACCTAACCTAACCTAACCTAACCTAACCTAACCTAACCTAACCTAACCTAACCTAACCTAACCTAACCTAACCTAACCTAACCTAACCTAACCTAACCTAACCTAACCTAACCTAACCTAACCTAACCTAACCTAACCTAACCTAACCTAACCTAACCTAACCTAACCTAACCTAACCTAACCTAACCTAACCTAACCTAACCTAACCTAACCTAACCTAACCTAACCTAACCTAACCTAACCTAACCTAACCTAACCTAACCTAACCTAACCTAACCTAACCTAACCTAACCTAACCTAACCTAACCTAACCTAACCTAACCTAACCTAACCTAACCTAACCTAACCTAACCTAACCTAACCTAACCTAACCTAACCTAACCTAACCTAACCTAACCTAACCTAACCTAACCTAACCTAACCTAACCTAACCTAACCTAACCTAACCTAACCTAACCTAACCTAACCTAACCTAACCTAACCTAACCTAACCTAACCTAACCTAACCTAACCTAACCTAACCTAACCTAACCTAACCTAACCTAACCTAACCTAACCTAACCTAACCTAACCTAACCTAACCTAACCTAACCTAACCTAACCTAACCTAACCTAACCTAACCTAACCTAACCTAACCTAACCTAACCTAACCTAACCTAACCTAACCTAACCTAACCTAACCTAACCTAACCTAACCTAACCTAACCTAACCTAACCTAACCTAACCTAACCTAACCTAACCTAACCTAACCTAACCTAACCTAACCTAACCTAACCTAACCTAACCTAACCTAACCTAACCTAACCTAACCTAACCTAACCTAACCTAACCTAACCTAACCTAACCTAACCTAACCTAACCTAACCTAACCTAACCTAACCTAACCTAACCTAACCTAACCTAACCTAACCTAACCTAACCTAACCTAACCTAACCTAACCTAACCTAACCTAACCTAACCTAACCTAACCTAACCTAACCTAACCTAACCTAACCTAACCTAACCTAACCTAACCTAACCTAACCTAACCTAACCTAACCTAACCTAACCTAACCTAACCTAACCTAACCTAACCTAACCTAACCTAACCTAACCTAACCTAACCTAACCTAACCTAACCTAACCTAACCTAACCTAACCTAACCTAACCTAACCTAACCTAACCTAACCTAACCTAACCTAACCTAACCTAACCTAACCTAACCTAACCTAACCTAACCTAACCTAACCTAACCTAACCTAACCTAACCTAACCTAACCTAACCTAACCTAACCTAACCTAACCTAACCTAACCTAACCTAACCTAACCTAACCTAACCTAACCTAACCTAACCTAACCTAACCTAACCTAACCTAACCTAACCTAACCTAACCTAACCTAACCTAACCTAACCTAACCTAACCTAACCTAACCTAACCTAACCTAACCTAACCTAACCTAACCTAACCTAACCTAACCTAACCTAACCTAACCTAACCTAACCTAACCTAACCTAACCTAACCTAACCTAACCTAACCTAACCTAACCTAACCTAACCTAACCTAACCTAACCTAACCTAACCTAACCTAACCTAACCTAACCTAACCTAACCTAACCTAACCTAACCTAACCTAACCTAACCTAACCTAACCTAACCTAACCTAACCTAACCTAACCTAACCTAACCTAACCTAACCTAACCTAACCTAACCTAACCTAACCTAACCTAACCTAACCTAACCTAACCTAACCTAACCTAACCTAACCTAACCTAACCTAACCTAACCTAACCTAACCTAACCTAACCTAACCTAACCTAACCTAACCTAACCTAACCTAACCTAACCTAACCTAACCTAACCTAACCTAACCTAACCTAACCTAACCTAACCTAACCTAACCTAACCTAACCTAACCTAACCTAACCTAACCTAACCTAACCTAACCTAACCTAACCTAACCTAACCTAACCTAACCTAACCTAACCTAACCTAACCTAACCTAACCTAACCTAACCTAACCTAACCTAACCTAACCTAACCTAACCTAACCTAACCTAACCTAACCTAACCTAACCTAACCTAACCTAACCTAACCTAACCTAACCTAACCTAACCTAACCTAACCTAACCTAACCTAACCTAACCTAACCTAACCTAACCTAACCTAACCTAACCTAACCTAACCTAACCTAACCTAACCTAACCTAACCTAACCTAACCTAACCTAACCTAACCTAACCTAACCTAACCTAACCTAACCTAACCTAACCTAACCTAACCTAACCTAACCTAACCTAACCTAACCTAACCTAACCTAACCTAACCTAACCTAACCTAACCTAACCTAACCTAACCTAACCTAACCTAACCTAACCTAACCTAACCTAACCTAACCTAACCTAACCTAACCTAACCTAACCTAACCTAACCTAACCTAACCTAACCTAACCTAACCTAACCTAACCTAACCTAACCTAACCTAACCTAACCTAACCTAACCTAACCTAACCTAACCTAACCTAACCTAACCTAACCTAACCTAACCTAACCTAACCTAACCTAACCTAACCTAACCTAACCTAACCTAACCTAACCTAACCTAACCTAACCTAACCTAACCTAACCTAACCTAACCTAACCTAACCTAACCTAACCTAAC
>OX438949.1:18772500-18782500 GCA_949316185.1 Pyrausta nigrata | reverse complement strand
TATGGCAAGAGCGCAGGCTCCTCACCCCTCCGTCTTTCCCAGCCAACACCTCTGAGGGATGACGCAGATCATACGACAACTGAGGTCATAGACCTCCATAACAGAGCTGCTAGCACAGCCCCTACACCCTCACCAGGCTCCGTCATCTCTCAGCTACAATCTATCTTCCAAAAGATCATCTCAGCCAGCACCACCATACCTAAACTTCTACAAGAAGGTAAGAGCGTTAAAAAAGACAATAAAAATGCATCCGTTAAGCACGCTATGAGTGCGGTCGAACTGTCTTCTGAAGGACTAAGCCTACTGGAACGGCTGTCAGAATGGCAGCTGCAGCAGCAGCCCATAAGCGCTAACACCGACGAACAAAGGCCCAATATACCTGACTTGGGACACCTCAGCCGCACTCGGGAGCACCCAGTCACAAAGGGAGAAGTCCAGGACATCGTAAGTAAGGCTGTTAACGACCTTAAACAAGCCCTGCGCACGGAAGTAGGTAAGGCTGCAATCAGCCCCAGGATCGTTGGGGGGCCCTCATACGCACAAGTTGCAGCCTCCACTACTGCCGCTGACCCTAAGCCGGTCCACCACGCTAGCCTGCACGCAATGATCGTGGAAAAACGAGAGGGCCCCGCCTCATCCCGCGAGGAAATCAGTGACCTCTTCCGCCGCAATATCTCCTTCCGCGACACCCACTTTGCACCGGCGAGAATGGTTCCCACAAAAAACAATCAACTGCGCATCGAGTTTGAAACCAAAGAGCAAAGGGACACTGCTGCGGACAAAATCAACAACAGCCGCAACCTGAAAGCCAGAACCCTGCAAAAACTCAAACCCATGCTAGTTATAAAAGGCATACATCGCGATACCGATAAAAACGAACTCTCCACCATCATCAAGACGCAGAACCCAACAATAAATAGGGTATCCACACAGGAATCGGACATTACGGTCAGATACACCCGAGACAATCGACGTACTAGGGTCCTCTACAACGCCATCCTCATGGTCACACCAGCTGTATGGCACGAAGCGATCAAACTGGGCAGAATAAACGTCGACCACCAAAGGGTGTTTGTTGGTGACTACTGCCCACTTTTGCAGTGCTACAACTGCCTGCAATTTGGACATTTAAAGGCCAAGTGTGAGGCACAGACCAGATGCTGCTCTCACTGTGCCTCTAGCGAACATGTATTCACAGACTGCCCAAATAAAAACGACAAGCAAATCATCAAATGCGCTAACTGCTCCAAAGCTGGTAAACCATCTAACCATTCAGCCACTTCCGCAACCTGCCCTCTCCATACAGTCATGTGTGAGCGCGTTCGCTCCATGACCGACTATGAAATACAACATCCAAAATAGATCGACCTATTACATCTAACCCAACAACCTCTACTCACACCATTACTAGCAATCTGCGATGTATTCAAATAAACCTGGCCAAAAGCAGAAATGCATGGCATGAACTCTCCCTCCACTTAACACAAACCAAACCCGAACTCGTTTTCATTACAGAACCCTACCTCAACAATAACAATACACTCAAACCTCCCTCTGGCTACCACGTTTACCAATTCCAGACCTCTCGCCCTGTCAAAGCCTGCATCCTTATTAGAGACAATTCATTCAGCGCCATAGGCATCACAAATCACTCTGACTCAAACCTCTGCATCATACAAATTAGGAACGGAAGAGGACACAAGATCTACCTCATCTCTACTTACATTGAACCTCGCTCCGACGAACATCAGATACTACACAAATTAGAACTATTCCTTAGGGAGGTAGCAGGATCCACAGTACTCATTACCGGTGACTTCAACGGACATCATCCCCGTTGGGGCTCACCAGACACCAATCAAAGAGGGGGCGAGGTCTTCGACCTGGCGGTTTTATATAGTCTACAGGTTTGCAATGTAGGAAACACCCCTACATTCAACACGGTGACTCACGGCCAACCCCGAAGCTCTATTATAGACCTTACACTTACCAGCATCAACTCCAGGATCAATATATCCGATTGGGCAGTTGATGCTGGCATCTGTCCCTCATCTGACCACAGCGCTGTGCGCTTCACCACACACCTCAGTAACTTCACACCAACTAAACCCAAGAAGCTCACTACCTACCGGTATGATTGCTCACACATCAAATGGGAGCAAGTCCGTTTACCTTTCGTCACGGAAATGAATCGACTACTCCCGGACCAACCTAACTTCCAAAGTATTGACTGTCACCTACTTAACCAATACGTCGATCAGTTCACCGGTGCTATTCAAGAGACGTGCGACAAAGTGCTACCCAGATCCACCAAAACGTCACGACGCGCTCCTTGGTGGAACGAGGAACTCCAGGCTCTCAAGAAAGCTGTTATCAAGAACCACCATGCTCTTGCTAAAGCCGCCAACCGACAGCGTCCGCTGGAAGATCTAGTGGCTGAACGTGACCGTCTCAGGCGTGCATACTCAGACGCTTTCTGTGCGGCCTCTACAGAACATTTTAAAGAATTCTGTGGCCGTCAGAAACGAGAGGACGTCTGGTCGGTCACGAATAGACTACTCAAAACTAGACCTCTAACCCAAGCACCTGCTACTTTGAAACTGGATGAAGGCACCTACACTAAAGATGCCAAAGATACGGC
This sequence comes from Pyrausta nigrata, assembly GCA_949316185.1. NCBI lineage: Eukaryota > Metazoa > Arthropoda > Insecta > Lepidoptera > Crambidae > Pyrausta > Pyrausta nigrata. Next base: position 18,779,859 of record OX438949.1, on the reverse strand, counting down.
TCGAGCTCTGCTAAACCAGTTCTTTCCTGACGACACCACTGACAGTACGCCCGAGCAGTTTGAGGCGCGCACCGCCATGAGCAGATCCCCGGACACTCCGACGGAGCCCCCCTTCACTCTACAAGAGGTAATCAACGGTCTTCGTAATATGAATCATAAAAGGGCACCTGGCCTTGATCACCTCACGGCGGACATCTGCCTCAGGGTTGCTGAGTGGTTCCCGACGGAGACACTAGGCTTGTTTAACTGCTGCCTCCGACTAAAATACTTCCCCAAGCTATGGAAAATGGCAATAGCGAAAATCATACCGAAGCCTGGAAAGGATGATTATTCGCTACTAAGCAGCTTCAGACCCATAGGATTAATAAATGTATTCGGAAAGCTACTGGAGCGACTGATTGCGGACAGACTCACCCATCACCTCAACGTCACCGGCTACAGTAATCAAAAGCAGTTTGGATTCAAAACACAAACCTCTACTGTTCAAGCAATAAACTGCGCTCTAGAGGCCATCAAAACTGCCAAGACTAGAGGGGAGCAAGTCATCGCGGTCTCCCTCGACATTAAGGCGGCCTTTGATAGAGCCTGGTGGCCCGCCATCTTCCGTAGGCTGCGCGAGACTCACTGCCCTAGCAACATTTATGACCTTCTGGTGAGCTATGTGGAGGACCGAGAAGTCTGCCTCAGCCTCGCTGATTGTAAAGTTAGCAAGGCCATGTCTCGGGGTTGTGTCCAGGGCTCCGTCATTGGTCCACTGCTATGGAATCTGATCTTGGATCAGCTCTTATTTCTACCAATGCCGAATGGATGCAGCCTGCAGGCCTATGCAGACGATGTCCTCCTCGTGGCTCACCACAATAATACACAGCAATTGGAGAGCATAGTTAACACCGCCCTCACGCTAATAACGAACTGGGGCGTTAGCGTGAAGTTAGACTTCGGCCCTCAGAAAACACAAGCTATAGCCTTCACCGACAAAGCCAGAAACTGTCGCATCTATGCCGGACAGACAAGACTTCTATTTGTAGAGGATATTAAATATCTGGGGCTCATCATTGACCGTAAAATGCGCTTCATCAAGCATGTTAACTACATTTGCGAAAAAGCCAAAAAGGTCTATGCAAAGCTCTCCCTGTTCATCCGCCCCACCTGGGGAGTTAGCGCTGCCAACGTCCAAACCATTTATCTTCAAGTTATCATCCCCATCATCTCATATGCAGCAGGGATATGGGAAAGAGCTCTCAAATACAAATGCGTCCACAAAAAGCTCCTTCAGACTCAACGCCTCTTCGCAATAAAAATTGTCCACGGATTCCGCACATTAAGCACCGCTGCCTCCATTAGCATAGCGAGACTCGACCCACTGCCCGCCAAAATCGCTGCCATCGCCGATGTGGAAATTTCAAAACTACGCGGATACTCATCCTTTCTACCTGACGATACGCCTCTCGAAAAACCATGCTCACCAGCCGAACTGCTTCACCCTTCAAGTAGAAAGGGAATTGAATACGTGGAGGTCACCTCCAGCGAAGACCTTGCCCAGCTTGATGCCACAAACAGTTGGCACATCTACACGGATGGTAGTAAGCATGATGGAAAAGTGGGAGCTGCATTTGTGGTCTACGATCCAGCCGGAAGGTTAGTCCACTCTAAAAAATACAAGTTGCACGACTGCTGCTCGGTTTACCAGGCTGAGCTTTTTGCGCTCCTGGGAGCCTGCGAATACGCAGTTGCAAAACATCTACACAACGTGGTTATCCTGTCAGACAGCAAATCTGGACTAACGGAACTGTGCAACCCCAATACGATAAACCAGCTGGGCGTACGGATCCATAAGATCCTGCTCACGGCCCACATGGCCGGTCTCACGGTCTCGTTCGTCTGGATCAAGGCCCATATTGGACTGGCAGGTAACGAGATGGCTGACACCCTGGCCAAAGCAGCCGCCAACCTCCACGCCGCCCCACACTTCAACCACACACCAATCAGCTACATTAAATTAAACCATAGAAATAATTGTAAACAGGCTGCCAAGGACCTATACACAAACCAGGATAACTGTGCATACACAAAAACGCTTCTCCCAACCTTCGAGGACCTAAACAATTACCTAGATCACGTCACACCAACCTTCGCAGTCACTCAGCTCCTCACTAACCACGCATATCACCGGCAATATCTAAATAGATTTAACATTTCTCCTACCGACACCTGCCCATGTGACAGTGCAACGACCCAATCCTGGCAACACCTCCTACGGGAATGCCCCAGATTCACTGCACAAAGACAGAACCACTTAACTGCCTGTAACATACTTAACATCGAACCCTTTCAATTACTGGACATCATCAAAACAGAAACCACTACTAACACCTTTCACAATCTTGTCACATACATAGTCAACAATCTCAAGCAGTTTAACAAATAAACTCCACTTCCACATTCTACAAGCGACCTCTCACAAATCCCTACCTACTCTACTTTGCACAATCTCTCGCCAGTACTCTATCGACCATAACATAACATTACCCCCACACACGCACATCCCTATATCACTATGTTCCTCATCATTATATACCTTTCACTCAGAACTGCTCATAAAATTCGTTGTTTCACCGACCCCTTATTATGCCTTATAACATTCCACATCGTTTGATGTGCCACACTCCCCATTACACTTAAACAATATAGTGTCTATTCTATTTCCACAATATTTCCTGCGGCTGCCAGTGATGGGAAAACTGTGACCCACCAGCATTTCCACAGTCAGGTGGGGACTTTCACACGTAAGAAGGGATGGTGGCAGATGAATCTATACACACAAAATTAACCGCTAGTCAAATGCAGTGAATTCCAACACAACACTATACCTATAATTGATACCACAATAACCCAATTATAACACCCCATGGTAATGACATACAAAACAAACTCACTCATGTTACGGGATCACTACAATTAACTAAACTAAACTTTCCTTACAGTCACATACACTCACAACATACATACATATACACACACTATAAAAAATCGATTAAAATGGCCATAGTACTTTACCCACACATCCACCAGCCAAGCTCACTACCGAAGTACGCAAACACACATTCATCTACAATACCTTACCAGTAACAGAGCTAATACACCAACTTACACTCACGCGGATCTCATACTACTCACCCACACACATTAACGGACCCCACCCAGGGGGGGGCTACCACAACAAAAACGATCACGCTTGACAACTTTTCGAGCACAAATCGACAACTCACAACACTATCCAATAGTCATAAAAATTTAATGGCTTTTTAGTTTTTCACTCATAACTCATCAACCACTCAATCAAATCTTTACCTTCAAAAAGAATATGATAAACGAGTACTTTCCACACAGATTTCATGCACTCTATTTAACTGCAATGCAAAACTCATTGAGTTACAAACACTGGCTCGATAACAGCTATCATGCGCATAGGGGTGCGCCCGAGCGGGACGGCCGCACGGACACACACGATACGGGACGACATGGGACAAAAACAACTTTGTATTGAATCTCCAGATTATAGTATAGCTCATGCAGGCTATAACTCCATATAGTTACTTGACATATATGGAACTTATAACTAATGCAACAACCGCTCTCCGCTATAATCCTGGGGTCACATATCAATATTATCTATAACTTAACATTCACGCTTATCTACTTATTCAACGACATTCGATTACTTAATCTCATGTTACATCTACACAACAATATCTACTTTACAACATAATTTAATTACACTCACACTTTTATGTATAGCTACACCCAACCCAACAAACCAACTTATAATGCTTCGTCTTATCACCAACACTCATATACACCTTACCACTTTACTAACTTTATATTTCCCCACTACACACTCACGCCCTATCTCATTGATAATATAAAATAATCTAATCATGATACTATGGGACAACTTGGGACGGTTCATACCCAATACCGATTCACGCTTGACACTTTTGCGGGACTTGACACACTAATCCCGCCCCTAGTTCGCCGGGGCCACTTACAACCTTGTCACAATAGAAAAGAATGGATTTCGACTCATATCTTTACCTAGTTACATTATATAAAAATTTCAACCATTTACACAAATTAGTTACACATTTGCACAACCATACCACCTAACAGATTGGCTTTAAGTACCATACTTTTGATAAAAACTAAGATTTATAACTTCCTTTTGTTCTCAAACCAAACGTCGGGTACGAACATCGCACAACCCGGAAATTCTCACTTTTGCGCACTTTGCAACTTCATGGGCGTCATAAATTCATAAACATAACCTATCCGTTTTTTCGCCTAATATACACCTGATCACTTAGTTATTAAAACTTTTGGTACTCCCGTGCTACAAAACTTATATATACCGAACCTACACTATTATAACTGATTATTTCCAATTCATCACAATAAAAACACACTTTAAATATATATTCAGCATCAGAAAAATAATACACATATACTTCAGCACATTTAAACCATCGTACACTAACTTTAGTTAAATAAGTTTTCACTTTCACTTTCCCCTGAAAGTGTTAATTCTTGAGTTGCCACATTCTTATAATTAAATTTAAAATCGTCTCAAAAACATAAAATCCGCCTGTCTAAGATTGAAACTTGATGAAATTAGATAAACCATAAACCTTACCACACGTACAAATTGAAACCAAACTTATCCGACCTCTATATCTGAAGTTATCACACAAATACTAAAAGGCGGACTTATACCAAACACTTTCGACTTAATATGGGACATAACTTAAACAATTTGGCCTTCTAGAGACGGGAATAACGCAAACTAGACGTAACTTAACAACTATAACACACATTTTCTTGAACAGAACCAATCAGTCATTCATTCACTGCATTTTAATGTTGTGAAACCTTTACTCCTCTCACTTCTTATACAATCAAAATTATATCTCATTCACATGCTTACTTAGTAGCTAAGGCTTACACTTTCACCACTACAGCTCGCAAAACCTAACAAATTAAATATTCTTAACATCATCCAACAACACTTTCTATTCTGAGCACTAATCCATCAAGACTAACCACACTCGACGAGCGCGCTCTGGCGGCCAATGGCGTGAAACTCCCGGCACTACCCAGGCATTGCCTAGAATTCTATGACAGTATACAGTGGGCGGAAGTTCCTCCGCTCACGCAGAGATGGCGTTACTATAGACGCTGTCTCCTCCGTACTTACGTTACAAAACTGAGCACCACAACCATAACAACCTAGATCTCCTCTTACTTTACCATTTAGAACATCCGTTTAGTGACCTCACCTACATATTTATTACCTAAGACACGATCCCCTGGCCAGACCAACAGCGCTGCCTGTTGAGACAGATCGGAACTTTAGGGTATGCGTGATCGGCGCTTGCCGTAACGACTTCTTTGTGTTCTGCTTATCTTCACGGGCCCACTAGGTGACCGCTAGGTGGCGAGAAGGTGATTCTGCTTATGGGAACAACAGGGCACACTTTAGGGGGGTTTACAATGTACAGCTAACCATATTAGTGTTTAAAGCACACATATTAATTGTAGAATTCAAACGATAATTTAGATTAAAGTCCAAACTTACGATAACAGCGCCGCCACCTGCCGGGTAGTGGCGGAACCGTAACGTCGGTGCTGTTTGCTTGCCGTGGGCTAGGTTCTACTAACTCTTTAGAGGCAAAGTCACCCCACCGCATGGCGGCGCTGCCGGTTTTCTCTGACCAAGTTATTCGACCACTATAACACATCGTCTTAATCACATAAACAAGTCATCCAATATTGGAACATCGAATCAATTAAGCTAATTAAATCACTATTTTCCGCTTTATGGAAAGTAATACTGTCACTCCTCCTCTCACTATGCATATAATCATCATTCTACTGAATACAACTATTTTCATGCACCAATATAATTATTCATACCTAACACTTGACGAGCGCTCCCCAGCGGCTATGGACAGGAAACCCCCGGTAACGCTTGAGAACCACAAAAAGATGTACACAGTGGCGGTTCCCCCGCTCAAGCAAAGATGGCGCTACTGTAGACGCTGTTATCTTGCTGCTTACATTACAAAATTCAGCACTATAACTTTGGAAACTTAGATTTTCTCTTACTTTACCACTTAGAATATCTGTTTAGGGACCCCACCTACACATCTATTACTTAAGACATCATCCCCCGGCCGGACCGGCGGCGCTACCTGTTAAGAATTACCGAAACTTCAGCTTGCAACAACGACTCCTTTGGGTTCTGCTTGTCTTGGCTGCTCGGTGGCTGCTGGGTTGCGCGACGGAGATTCTGCTAATGGAACAACAACAGCACACTTTAGGGAGTCTACAATGTACAACTAACTATATCAGTACATAAAGCACACATATTGATTGTAGAATCCAAATGATAAAGCTAGATTTAATTACAAACTTACGATAACAGCGCCGCCACCTCCCGGGCAGTGGTGGAAATGTAGCGTCGGCGCTGTTTGCTTGCCGTGGGTTAGGTTCTACTAACTCTTTGGAGGTATAGTCACCCCACCGCAGGGGGGCGCTGCCGGCACTCACTGACTAAGTTAATATGACTACAATCAACACAATGTCTCAATTCCATAAACAATAAAGCCAATCTGATCTCTATTCACCGCTTTATTCTCCGCTTTATTGAAAGTTATATTGTCACTCCACTTCTCACTATGCATAATAATATTACAATCATTTTACGGAATTCCATTCATACCAAACACTGGACGAACGCACCCCAGCGGCCAGGGACGTGAAACTCCCGGCAATGCGCAATGCTCAAATCCACAAGAAAGACGTAGACAGCGGCAGTTCCTCCGCTCACGCAAGGATGGCGCCGCTGTCGACGCTGTTTTCTTGCTACTCACCATACATAACTCAGCAACACTACTATTACAACTTAGATTTTTCCTTAATTTATCACTTAATAAATCTTTTTAATGACCTAACCTACATAACTGTTACCTAAGACATGGTCCCCGGCTGGTACGATGGCGCCGCCTGTTGGGGCCGGTCGGAACTACAGGGAATGCGTGACCGGCGTTTGCCGCAACGACCCCTTTGGGTTCTATTTGGTCTCGCTTGGTTGCTAGGTCGCTGCTAGGTGGCGCGACGGCGACTCTGCTAACGGGATCTACAGGGCATACTCTAGGGACTTTAGGGGTTTTACAATATACATTTAACCATATTTGTACATAAAGCACGCATATTATTTGGAGAATTCAAAGTATAATGCAAGCTTATATCTCAAACTTACGATATCAGCATTGCCACCTACCGGGCAACGGAGGAACCGTG
>OX438949.1:18762500-18767500 GCA_949316185.1 Pyrausta nigrata | reverse complement strand
ACGAACACTTGGCAGCACTAAAACGTAGTCTGCTGCAAGCCAGGAGAGGGTACAGAAGGGCGAGGAGAAGAGGAGAACCTCCGGAGGCCATGGAGATCCTGGCGACAAGGGTGCAGGAGGCTCACGATAACTACGTCAGGGACATCAGAACGGAATCAGCCAAGAACTTCCGGGACTTCTGCGAGGCCCAGGGAATGGACACAGTGTGGACCATTACAAACCCGGTCCTGCGCGGTGGCCAGTCCAGAACCCCACCGACTACAGTTGCAACACCAACGGCACATACAACTGATGGCGAAGACACGGTTGAGGCCCTTCTGGCACACTTCTACCCAGCAGATCCCGAAGCACTCGATTCACCTGAGCAAGCTGAGATAAGAGCTAGATGTAGGATGCCACCAGACACCCCAGACGATCCGCCGTTCGTGGCCAGTGAGGTGCTGGAGGCGGCCAGGTCCATCTCACATAAAAAGGCCCCTGGCTTAGACGGACTAACATCGGATATCTGCTTAGTGGCCATCACCAGGTACCCGGAGCTGTTTACCAACATATACAACCGATGCCTGGCTCTGGGATACTTTCCTAGGCTGTGGACGAACACGGTCCTCAAAATCATTCCCAAGCCTGGGGGAGGGGGCTCCCCTGAATTAAAGTCCCAGAGACCTATAGGGCTGATACCGGTATTTGGTAAAATATTGGAGAAGCTTTTCACCGGGAGGATTACACACTGTATGGCCACCGGAAATACACTAAACCCAAGGCAATTCGGCTTCCGCCGTGGCTTATCTACAACGTCCGCCCTCCTGACAGCAGTCGGCAAGATCCAAGATGGGATAAAGAATAAGCAACTGACAGTGGCGATATCGCTGGATATTCAGTCGGCCTTTGACCGAGCTTGGTGGCCTGCCGTTCTCACAAGGCTCAAAGCGATTGGTTGCCCCAAAAATATATTTAAAATCATATGCAACTACCTCAGAAGCCGCCCTATATTTTTGACCCACGCTGGGCACAGCGGGAGCGCGAGAACGCAAAGAGGCTGCATCCAGGGCTCAGCCTGTGGTCCGGCTTTTTGGAACCTGCTTCTTGACGACCTGTTAGACCGGCCTCTCCCTGAGGGATGCCATCTGCAGGCATATGCGGATGACGTCTTTCTGGTTGTAGCGGCCAGAGACCGTCGAAGCGTGGAAAGGCTGGCTGGCAAGGCCCTGGATGGCATCGCGGCTTGGGGGCACAAAAACAAACTTATATTCGCGCCAAATAAGACCAAGGCGCTAGCCTTCTCGCCTAAAGCGGCCAAGATAAAAATCACCATGTCGGGGATGCATATACCCTTTTCGCCGAACCTAAAACTACTAGGTGTCGTTATCGACGACAGGCTTAGATTCGGCCAGCACCTGGATCACCAGATCGGCAAGGCGAAAAAGCTATTCACAAGATTGTGTCTCTTCGCCAGACCCTCATGGGGCCTGCAGCCGGCTAACGTCGAGGCCATCTATAAATATGTGGTGGCCCCGACCATAACATACGCAGCTGGGGTGTGGGGCAACATAACCCAACGCAAATATGCAAAGGACAAGCTTGCCTCGCTGCAGAGGGGCTTTGCAATCAAGGCCATTAGGGCCTATAGAACTACATCGACGGTCGCCGCCTTGGCTCTGGCCCGCTTCCCGCCACTAGACTTACAAATACAACACGTAGCCAGGATAGAGAGAACAAGAGCGAAAGGCGTTACGGAGTATCTACCAGAGGACGTTGGGCTGGAAAAACCGGCCAACATCTCCAGTCTGCTGCACCCAGCCGATCGCGTGACGGTAGATTTTGATCTGGCACTCAACCAACAGGATATAGACCATCTATGTACTGAAGCCACGGTCCAAATATATACCGATGGCAGCAAGCAGGAGGACGGCACTGTCGGAGCAGCCATGGTTTGTGTTGACCCAGATCGCGGTGCCGCCGCTGTCACAACCAGAAAATACAAGCTTCACAACTCATGCTCCGTCTTTCAGGCGGAGCTATATGCCATCAAGGAGGCATGCGCCCTGGCAGCATCACGAGCATACTCTGACACGTTGGTCTTGTCCGACTCTCTCTCGGCCCTGAAGGCGATGGGCGACCGGAGCAGCCTAAACCCGCTGGTCACCGAGGTCCACAAGATCATTCACCACGGCGGGGGGCGGATCCGGTTCGCATGGGTCAAGGCCCACTGCGGCATTGCCGGCAACGAATTGGCGGATGGGGAGGCGGGCAGGGCCTGCGCCTTGCATAAGGCCCCAGATTACTCGCTCTTCCCACTATCCTTCCCCAAGAAGAAATCGAAGGACCAACTTCGGGATGAATGGGAGGAGAGATACCAGTCGGCCACCCAGGGATCGTGGACAAGAGGGCGGTTTCCAACAGTGCAGGCCATTCACAACTTCTTCGGCCTCATCAGTCCATCTTTCTTCCTGACGCAGTACCTGACGGGGCACGGCGCGCATCTCACGTACTTAAAACGGTTCAAGATCAAAGATAGTGATAGCTGCCCCTGTGACGGTGCAGCACAAGATCCCGATCACCTCGTCAGGTATTGCGACAGGTTCGCTCGACGTAGGGAGGATTTTCTGGCCCAGGTCACTCCGACTTCAACCAACGAGCTCCCGCTGGACCCATACGATCTGGGTCACCTGGCCAGAAAACCTAAAACCGTCAAGGCCTTCGTCGGGTTCATCGAACATATCTACAAAAACCTAAAAAACTTTAACTACCCACCTGATTAGCCACATAGGTAAAACACTACATTTATACTTTTACGTATTCATTTATTTTTTTTTCTTGTCAAAATATTAAACATTACACAAAAACATTTAAGGGAACCATGTAGCTTCCAAACTTGTCATACAAACTTACCCAATTTTGACACTTTTTCCTTGACTGTGAAAAATTTTGTTAGAACCTCTCGGCTAATACTTACTTTATATTGACCGCCGCGACGAGCCCTTTGCGCGGACACCTCGATTGTAGTCTTAATATATGAACATGGACCGGCGGTCCTAGGCCCCCGGCCCGTAGTACTCTTGTGAGGCCGGGTGCCGGGGACCGACGGTACACCATGTTTGCTTGTATAATAGTGGCCATTCATGCAATAGTTGTATATAAGATACCCAATGCCTACAAAAAAAAAAAAAAAAAAAAAAAAAAAAAAAAAAAAAAAAAATATAGTTATACTTTAGCTGTACATACTCAGTTGTAGGTCTAACAAGGGTAAAATAATAAGTAAATATTTATATTTTAGCTATAGTTACTACTATTTAGCTATACTTACTACTACATTATTTAGTAAGTAAGGGGGAAAAAAAAAAAAAAAAAAAAAAAAAAAAAAAAATATAACACACTACCTCAATAAGTTATAAGTTATAAGTAATAAGTTGATTAATAGTATATTGTTATTGTATAGTAAGTAAGGGGGAAAAAAAAAAAAAAAAAAAAAAAAAAAAAAAAAAAAAAAAAAAAAAAAAAAAAAAATATAACACATTACCTCAATAAGTTATAAGTAATAAGTTTATTAATAGTATATTGTTATTGTATAATTTATAAAAATAAAAAAAAAAAAAAAAAAAAAAAAAAAAAAAAAACTTTACCTCATAAGTATTTACTATATTTTTCTGTATACCTAAGCTGTACATACTTAGTTTTTTTGCAACTGTTAAAATAATAAGTTATAAGTAATAAGTTTTAATAATAATTTGATAAATAGTATATTGTTATAAATAGCAATGATGACTTCTCATTAGTCCATAGATTGCATAATAGTTATACTGTACTTTAACGTAACATCCCATTATCCCATTGTATAAATTTATAAGTATTTACTATATTTTTCTGTATACCTAAGCTGTACATACTTAGTTTTTTTGCAACTGTTAAAATAATAAGTTATAAGTAATAAGTTTTAATAATAATTTGATAAATAGTATATTGTTATAAATAGCAATGATGACTTCTCATTAGTCCATAGATTGCATAATAGTTATACTGTACTTTAACGTAACATCCCATTATCCCATTGTATAAATTTATAAGTATTTACTATATTTCTGTATACCTAAGCTGTACATACTTAGTTTTTAGCAACTGTTAAAATAATAAGTTATAAGCAATAAGTTTTAATAATAATTAGATAAATAGTATATTGTTATAAATAGTAATGATGACTTCTCATAAGTCCATAGATTTTCATAATAGTTATACTCTACTTTAAAAAAAAAAAAAAAAAAAAAAAAAAATATATATATTTATATATATATAAAAAAAAAAAAAAACAAAAAAAAAAAAAAAAAAAAAAATTTAAAAAAAAAAAAATATATACATAATACCAAAAAAAAAAAAAAAAAAAAAACTTTGAAAAGCAAGCAGGTAACTTCTTTTGTAAATAAGATAGCAAGAACAGCAAAAGGAAACCACGAAGACTTCGAGCAGGCCGGAGCACGGACATCCTGGACTGGACCCGGGCTGAAGGCATCGGGTCACAGACTGGACACTTGAGACACTTGAGATAGTGAAGGAGGCTCAAAGACCGCGGCCCGGACATGTTGGGCCATTGGGCCAGAACCCGCGGACATCGGCCTGATCGGTCTGGGGACCGGGCACTTAGGCTGGAGGTGGTGGTCCGAAGATTGGCAGGGACGCAGCGGGTCAAAGGCGGTTGATCTTAGGCCGGAGACCGGAAACTTTGGGCCGGAGGCTGGAAAATTGGGCCGGAACCCGAAGACCAGGCCTTGGAAGCTGGACCGCGGCCCTTGCACATTGGACCAGATGTCGTGGACCTCGGGTGAGTGCCCGAAAACCTTGCACCTTGGACTGCAGCCCGGACACCCCAAGCCGAAACCCGAACCTATTGGGCCAGAGCACGGTGACTTGACACGAAGACTGGACCTGATGACCTTAGGCCTGGGACTGGGACTGGAGGACCGGATGGCCGAATCCGCAATGAGAAGACTGGCTGCACTTGGTTGGAGCTC